>JAJOOH010025691.1:0-18329 GCA_029582605.1 Solanum gracilifrons
ATATATTAGAAAAAGAAAAGTATCGCCAGAAAATATTGTATAAGGAGGTATATGAATAGGGTTTTGTTTTCGTAAAGTGAAATTGACTCTAAAAAAAAATAGCTTTTTTCTTCATCTTGTTGTGCCTTAGTGATATTCCCTTATTCTTTTTTCCTTTTGTTTCTTTTTTTCTTCTTTCTAAGTTGAAAACAATAGTGAAAATGATGTCCACAACTTACATTTCATGGTGCGTTCTTATAAAAAAGATAAGGTTTTGGCGATGTAAAATAATTAGTTTTTTTTCACACTATTATATAAAGATAATTCCATTGTATTTTGTTTTATTAATGACATATGTAAATTACAAAAAGGTCTACAATTTCCACTAACTTCGATTCCACAATTATATAGCTTTCAACTAGTGCTTTTCATTGACCGCACTATTTCGTATTCATTCATTTTTGAACTCGACTAATTTGAAATTATAGCAGAGAAAATTTTATTTTCAGCGTAAACTTTTCCTTATCAAAGACGACTTCACACTCAGTATTTGACCCGAAGCATTTAATTAAGAATGGAGAAATGATTATCATTCCACCGCGAACTATAATGATGTTCCAATTTTTCATGATCATGTCATTGTTACTTATTTCTACAAGCTAAGATAATGCTTTTTTTTTTCTTGGCACTAATAATTCCTTTTTTTCTTTTTCTGTTTTTTAGTACTTTGCATCTTTTTGGGCAGGTCGAATTTACTCTAAAAAAGTGTGGTGTACTTGAGTTACTTCCTTATTTAGATAATCAGATTCCTCACGCTTCATTTAGATTCTACAGCAATAAATTAAATTGTTGCTAGACTTTAAAGTTCTTTATATATATTTATCAATTTAAGTTTTATGTTCTATATATTTCCTATCATGTCCTCTCCGTCTTTCTTTGTAGTAGTTTTTTTTTTTTTTGGCTTATTTTTGTTGGGATCGAAATAATAAGGTGTTATGCAAAAGTTAGTAAGTAAATCAAACTTTAAATGACGATAAGTCAAAAATAAAAGAGAATATTATTACGTGATTAAGACTATAAGAACAAACAAATAAAATTTTCCACCTAAACATGACTCTTCTAATCTAAAGGACTATACATTGTACAAATTGTTAAGTGAAAAGGAAAGATTCTCAATTTATAAAAGATCAAAGCCTTTTTCCTTGAGAAAATGATTAGTTAATGTGGAAAAGATTCATATTTTTCTTTTAAATAATGTAAAAATTATGATGATAAATATTTTTCCCTTTCTTAACAAAGTTCAAATACAATTAATTAAAATATTAGGAAAAACTCTAACAATTTTCCATTTTTCATTAATGTAAAATTTTTAGACCAACAAAGGTGAAACAAGGCTTAGGTTTTGGGCTTTACACCAATTGAACTTTATCATTGGTAGAACGGAAAATGGTAAAAATTACTCCTAAATTATGTGAAATAGACCGGAATAAAAAGAATACCCCCGTCATAATCCCAAGAGACTACAAATATCCTCAACAGTTACCTATCCAAATTTCAAGTGACATGGCAAGCCACAAGGGACTAAATCCTCCACCTAAGCGTTGCCAACTAGGAGTTACTTAAAAAAAAGTATCTCTTTTAGCGGCGACAAAAGTCGCCACAAAATTCCTAAATATTGTCACTAAAGGTTTTGAGTGATTTTTAGCGGCAACTAAGGCTGCAATAGTCATTCACTAAAAAAACCTATTTTTTCAACAAGAAAATATGATAATTAACTTTCGGTTGCAACCTAATTTTCTAAAATAAATAACATGTACTATCAACAGTAAGAACATCCAATTTTATTATGAAAATCATCAAAATTACTTCTCGACTCAAATCTCCTACTACATAATGAATTATTACATTTTATGCATTTACATATGACATAAAAATAAAAAATATTGTGTCTTCAAACTCCTCCGTGATTGATATCATTTGTGATTTTTTAAAAACAATAAGAAAAAAAAACACCGAATCATAATTTAATGCTAAAAATAAAAAAAAATCTTCAGTGGCGGTATTCTGGGCTTTGTGGCGACTTTTGTCGCCGCTAAAAGTCTAGTTTTTTAAAGTTAATCCTAGTTAGGGATTAATCCCACGTGAGTTGCCACTTCACTAAAATTTTGAGGGTATTTGTGATCTCTTAAGATAATGACTTGGGCATTTTTTATCTCAAAATGTAACGAAGGGTATAATTAATTGAAATAGTTAAAAATAATTTTGACCCTTTTTTTTTTATAGAATAAAATAACATGATGCGAAAGTTATGATTTGAAAATACATAATAAAAACAAATTTTAATTAGTTGTCAACATACCTAGAAACACTTGAAAGTACATAAGTTTGTATTTAGTAAGTACACAATAGAAATATTTGAAGTACAAAGATTAATCTTTTTTAGACCCCAAAGAATTAGGAGGCCATGTGAACTATTGGTGATTATTCCTACTGGCCCTCCTTTGTCCCACATCGATGACATAAGTTATATGTGCCTCTTTATAGGGTACTTTAAAACAAATTTCTGTTTCTTGAATTAACTTTTGGAATGCAGTAAATTTAAGATCATAATTCTTAATTATGATATCAGATCGAGGTCTCAATTTATTATTTAATTCGATGTTAGGCTACGTCTTATATAATTTTTTTAAGCGTTTGATTCTATGCTCTCGTAAAGTAAAAAATATATTCACGCAAGTACGTAGATTTTCTAAATAACCATTAGTAATCGATGACTTGATTAAAAAAAATCAACTAACATGCTACGATAAGTGAATTGCAGTTGGTAGTCCATAATATATTTTTATTAATAATTATTCTTTGCAGAATTTTATAAATATTTTAGCTCACTTATTTGTCTAGATTACTCTCATGCATCATCTAGAATTTTAAAACTCTGAAGATGCATTTTTCTTTGTAAAGAGTCTCTTTCAATAAACTATAAATTAAATGAAAGTCGGCTTGCATACGTAAAGGACATCGCAATTGCTATTGCTATAAATAAGATATAAATAAAAGGAGTAGAAGACAATATATAGCATTGTTTTCAAATTCCGGAAAATAAGAGGTAGCTTTATGTCATACTCGTTTCAATTTTTTATTTGAAAAAAAGATTGTTTTTTTTAAAATTATTTAATTTTAACTTTATACCTGATATGTTTAAGATTATAGATAAAAAAATTTGATAAATATATTTGATATATTTTTAATTTAAGACTATAAAAATTAAATGTCTTTTTCCACTTTCTTAAATTTGTGTCAAGATGGAGGAATAATTTTGCCATCACGGCATCAAAAATATTTTTAGCGGCAATTAATTAAAAGAAAGTATAGCAACATTAAATTTAGTGATAATTAACTAATGTCAGTAAAAATTATTATGCTCTTTATTAATATGCATATTTATTCTGAGCTAAAAATTATTTTAGTATACTACGTATATATCTAACTAGTAAGTGACTACTTGGTTTTTAGTGCAAAATTTGGGAAAAACGATAAATATATCCCCCGAACTATCGTAAATGGTATGTAGATACCCTTCGTCCTATTTTTGGGACATTGGTGCTCTTGCCATCTAAAAATTAGAACAAATATAACCTTTATACTAACGGACATACACGTGCCATAATCTTATCCACTGACCCAAAATTTATTAAATATCGGATCGACGGATAAGATTGCGCCACGTGTTCCTATTTAGTCTTCCGTTAGAGTGAAGCGCATATACAGTGGCGGATCCAGGATTTAGAGTCCGTGGGTGCCAAATGGGATTTGAACCCGTAACCTCAACCTTCTAAAGTTGCCCTCCTACCGTGGCACCACAAGCCAATTTTGTTCTGTGGGTGGCACGCCTTACATTTATATAAATATTATATATATAGCTATGTATATATAGAGTTTCCGTCGAAGTTCGGGGGTGGCGTGGCACCCCCAATGCCCTTCATAGATCCGCCACTGGGCATATATGCTCTAGTTTTTGAATAGCAGGGGCACCAATGTCCAAAAAGTACGACGAAAGGTATCTGCATACCATTTACGATAGTTCAAGGTTATATTTTCCCTTTTTCCCGCAAAATTTTGTAGTGGTAGCAACTTCTACTCAATTTCCTTGAATATTCTACTTGGCAACTTCTTACTTTCTTGTTGGAAGTTAGGTACAATGTTCCTTGAAATGCAAGGCATATATCTATATATATATGTACTTGTATTGAATAGACAAAATTTACTTTAGTTTGTGTTTCAAACATAGCTTTATCTGGAAATTTCTTTATATATGGATCAGAGGCATACAATTAATAAGTAAAGCTTACTTGTACAAAATTCCTTTCACACCATATAAGTAGAAATACATATACGAAATTGCAATTAATTAAGCCTTAAGCATCATTTGTCAACGTACTTGACTTCCAACTCTCTAATATTGTCAATTATTGGTTGCTTGCTTCTTCTTTAAGTATAAAAAAATATCGTATTCCAATTAAATATCATCTAAGAGCCTTCTTTCTTCTTGTTTGCTAATCTAAGGATCATTTCAAGATTTTGAGATCATTAATTATTCACAACAATAGAAAACAATTTCTTTTTTTATATGTTATCTTTATATTGATGTCAATAGTTTTTCCAGCCATTCATGATCACAAATTACTTGACTTAAAAAGATATTGGAAAATGAGAGCGTTGGGCTGATCAGGGCATGTTAAGATAGGTTAGGTTTATAAATGAGCGAGTTATTATTTAGATTAAAAATGCATATCAAAATCTAATTCGTTTAATTCCTACTAAGTTTTGATTGCTTTAGTTGTTCTTTGAAGGCAAGTCTATCTATGTATTTGGCCTATAATTATATGGTATAAAACATAATTATGGTTCTTCATCATATATATAAATGGGATCTTTGTGAGGATAATAGGTGGAATCAAAACAAATATAAATAATTTTTGTGATTAATTTATTACTAATTGGATGACCTTATCATATAAGTTATTCACTCCCATAACGGTACAAGTTGTGTACGGTTTATACTGTATTATAGCCAAATGCAACTATATATTATTTCTCATTGATTCACCAAAGTATGCTAGTGATTTAAACAAATTTGGCTAGTAATTTCATCAAAATCCAGCTAATGGAAAATGACAAAATATTGAAAGCAGTGGGAAAAAGGGAAAAAAATTGTGAGGTTTATTTGTCAAAAAAAAAATGAGAACATAAAAGGCTGCTAAATTGTTTTGTTGGCGGCCGTGTAAGGAAGGTAGTTTCGTGGCGGCTGCGCAGCAATAATAAATAAATAAATCTATATTTATTCAGTAGTAATAATTTAATTTTAAAATATTTATTTTATCATGAAATAATTTATATTCACACAA
This sequence comes from Solanum gracilifrons, assembly GCA_029582605.1. Taxonomy (NCBI): domain Eukaryota; kingdom Viridiplantae; phylum Streptophyta; class Magnoliopsida; order Solanales; family Solanaceae; genus Solanum; species Solanum gracilifrons. The sequence continues at coordinate 5,385 of JAJOOH010025691.1, forward strand.
ATTTATATCATTCATTTTAGACAACAAGTATAAACTTTTTATCAAAAACTCATTTAGTATTATATTAAGTTAAAATTATTATAAAAATTAATAAATTTCAAATTATGAATTTATTTTGTCTCCGACTCAAATAAAATTACGCCAAATACTTAAATTATGGTGTTGTTCTGAAGGGGACCTTAGTAGAATAGGTCATAAGTGATGTGCCGCTGGGTTCAAAATCCCATCATTTTTGGACTCAAAAAATTTCACTTTAATTAAAGTGATTCTAGTCAAACTCCAAGTCTTTGCAATTTTGGCATTCTTTCTCTTGTTTTCATTGTCCTTTTGTTTTTAATGCTGTCTCTTCCTAAATTTTCCACCATTTCGTCCAAATAAAAAAACAACGATATAAATAAACCAATTTTTTAATGAATGGCAATCTTCTTTCAAAATTCGATAACATATTTGAGTTTTTTTTAACGTCAAATAAATAATTTTGTATAACTAGTGGATCAGTGGAAGATTTTTCACGGCACTATTTAGTCATTCTGTAGGAGAAAAACTACCAAAAGATTTCCCTTTCAAATGATTATAAAAGGACTAGTTATAATCCCTTCGTGATGCTATTTTTCATATTATTAATTACTATTAAAAAGAAAAGAAAAGGAAGATGTTTCGTTAACGTAACAATCTGTTTTTGTTATATATTGAATTTTATCACTCAGAAGTAATAATACAATTTTGTGGTTGTTTCCTATTGAAATTTGATTCTAAGATATTACCGACACTTTCATTATTATTATTATAATTTATTTTTCGTCACTTTAAAATTTGTTACAAATATGTATATTTTACAATCTTTAATTGAATACATTGTAAAATGTGCATTCTACAATCCACTAAAATATCTCTCGACTTTGGTTACGTCAATGATATATTCTTGACTTTTATATTATCTAGCTTTGTTTATGACACACTCTTGCAATTTGTGCTACTCTCAAGGCTTTTGAATTTTCAATTGGTTTTTTTGAAAAATAAGTAACACATTATCATAAAAGAGTTGTATTTTGTTTTTTAGTAAATATATTTGAATTTTGAAGCACTTTTAAATTTTAATTACTACAGCATGATGGCCATGCCAGCACGGACCTCATATTGTTAAACTTTTTTATGTTTTGTTATAAGTTTGTTTTGATGTGAAATTGGAGAAAAAAAATTTGATGGAGTCTAAGGGTGTGTTTGGCGTGGAAATATTAATCTTTTTATATTTGGTTGATTAATTTTTTTGTAAAATATTTTCTCGAGAATTTTTATTATTATTATTTTTTTGAAATGAGGAAATAACTTTGACAATAGACGTATGAAAAAACAAGTTACACAGGTGACACTCTACATTGATAATGTCTTTCCCACTTTTTATCACACCTTATTTTTACCTGCACAATATGGAGCTCCCCATCTTCATCCCCACCACCACCAACACACCCCTACCCTCCACCTTCACCTCTCATAGTATTTGTCTAAATTATATGCAAATGATTTTAGGCTAATGATGTTTGCTTGTGTATCAAACACAAGAAAATAAGTAAGAGGCATATTTATTTTCCTATAAATCATTTTACCATACACATCTTAAGTAATTATTAATCATGTCCTCATGGTATTGTATACCAAAAATTGAATACGCTCTCGATTCATGAAATAACGGATGATTGTCAAATGATAAATTATTTATATTCATGAAAACATTATACCATTAGATACTTAAAAGTTATATACACAAATAAAAAGTACTACTATTTACACATTAGCAAAAGATGGTTCATTTTTTTCTATGGTCATCAATGTTCGTGGTTATTTTTTTTAACCAAAACATATTACAAATTAATTTTATTAATTATATTTTAAAATTTAAAATTTAATTATTAGTATTTTATGTAATTATTTAAGAATATAATAATATTAAAAGCAAATAACAAATCTCTATTGATTTGTTAATAAACAAGTAAAAAGGAAAAATAGCCAATCAGTCGAGTAAAAATTAAGAAAGAGTATATGACACGTGTTTATAAATAAAGTTTTAATATTCAATTATGATTAACCAATATAAATATTACTTCATTAAATTATTTAATTAAAATAAATACACCCCGGGTATGAATAAGTAATAATTTTTCATCAAGTTAATGAAAATTGAAAATATATGGAGTTAATTAAAATATGAAACAAAGGAAGTAAAAATATTTCACTGTTATAAAATATTAAGAAATGGATGTCCACTACACCAAAAAGTTACTATGACTAATTATCTCCATTACTTCCCTCCATTATGAAGATAACCTCCACCTTTACGACCATTATTCTTGTAACATTTCACCTCCATAACCTCCTCCATTATATTCATGTTTATGACTAATCTTTTGTATGCCTCTATGTTACACTATAAATATAGGCATAAGAGTTCATATTGTAGTGACTTGAAGATTTGGTGTACACTTAACAGAAAAAATGTTAACTTTTATTGTTCCTCTTGTCTTATATTTTTTTTATCTTCATCTTTATACTGTTCTTTTGTTCGTATGATTCATAACATTCACCAAATTGAAATGAAAATGAAAAATATACGGAGGAAATTAGAGCACAATGACAATTGTTATGTCAATGTATTAGTTCAGAAAGTTCAATGGTCTCACTATATTCAATGACATTTCATCTTAGGACATCATTCGTAATTTATGAGAAAAATGTGACTTTTTTTTGGAGTCATTGATTGGGTCTAGATAAATGAGCATAAAGAGGATAATCCTTTTAAGCTAGCAAATTTTGCAAAATGATTGAAAGACCGTAATACCCTCAAATTTTAATTGTAATGACCTAAAACCAACATGCCCAAACCATTCTTTCACAAAGAAAAATATCAACACTAGGTACAATTGCCTCGTCACTTTTGCTATTTAGTTATATATCTGAGTGTTTTTTTTAAAATGTTTTTCCTAATTAGTTTAGCAAAATTCATTACTTTTTTTTTATTTCAATTCTTACATTCATTTTGTGACGAAGAATTCAATATTGGACCAAAACTCTTCTATTTAGATGAATTTCAAATACCATTAGTTTTTAAAATGTATCGCATCAAAATAAATCTACATGTATTCTTTTACAAAAGTTAATCTAACATAATAAATTATGTCTAATTGTTATAGTAAAACTCTCTATATATTTTTTAATCCGACTATGATTAAATTAAAAAGATAGTTAACAAAAGCTATTGTTAAACAAAGATATTAACAAACATATCCTACTATAATAGTAAATACGCCACAATGATCTCCATACATCATTATTTTGATGGATGCAATTGATAAAAGAATATTATTACAAATATAATGCTAAAATGAAAAATGGTCATTCAAATTAAAGTATTATGCAAGTAAATTTTGAAATGAAAATTTCTAAAACAAAAAATATAGAGTAAAATAAAAAAAAATTGCTTTGCCCAACGACAATTACTGTCGCCACAATGCTCGTTGATTCCTTACACCCCTTTGCAATGACTATACACAATTTATCTCAATTATTTGTCGATCCAAGAATCCTTCATTTTATTTCGTATATGTGTATACTTTTGGCTTTATTTTTATCATCCTATTTTCTATGTTCTTTTTTGTATGTTATAAACTTATTATCAGAAAAAGAAAGGATTATATGTATACTTTCAATGTCATTAATTATGGATAGTAACGCAACATATTTGGCATGAAATTAATTCAAAAATGTTGTTTGATTTTACTTGGTCAGCAATTTTAAATTCATTTTCCGTCTTTTATTTGCATTTTGAATTGTTGCCTATGATATTTGATAAATGTATTCATATGCAATGATATACTTTAACAATTGCAATTCCGCCTCTTCCATTTTTTTTTATTTGTTAAATAATTTAATTTTTTTTCACTTAATAGCATAAATCATATTTACATGATTATCAAGTTACATAAAAAAAACAACTAAAATTTGAAAAATACTTTAACAGTTGCCTAAGATATTGATAAATGTATTCATATAATACAATGATATACTTTAACAATTGCATTTCCACCTTTTCCATTTTTCGTTTATTTGTTAAATATTTTAATTTTTATTCACTTAACAACGTAAATCATATTTACATGATTATCAAGTTACATAAAAAAAACTAAATTTTGAAAATTAAGCCAGATAAAGCAACCAACATGTTAAAATATATGATAATATACATATTTTTTATATTATAATCATTATATAAAAGAATGTGTTGGCTTTATATAATTTTTACCACCATAGTTTGTGCCCTTGGTGTTGGATTCAATTATTATATCATATACTAATATATTAATATCACAAACCCAGCCTAGAAGTGCTGGAACCTTAGAACATTGGTATAATTAAAGCAGATTCTAATTGGGTAATAATTATTGAACTCTATTATTCTCTTTGCCAAAATAACATGTAGTACTTCGACAAATTATAACTAAAGAAAAATAAAAAAAGATTCTCATATTTTCTTGAGCAATACTACAATGTTCTAAGGAATTTATTTATTCTTGATTTTCCTGTAACTATAACATTCCTTCTGTTCTCTAGGTGCTCATCTTTCACCGGAAAAATTATATGATAAGAGAGAGATTAAATATTAATTATTATAAATATAGATTTAATTTTAATTAACATATACTACACAATTGAGAAAAAATATTTACACACTTTTCGTCAAATTTTTAGTTGTGCCACTGAATCAGAGACAAAACATGATTCGACAAGTTACCGATGGTGATGAATCAATCAACTTATTATAACTAAAATAGAAAGAATTAGTTATTAAATTTGTTGTAAATCTATTATTAATTAGCTAGTAGCAAACATAAATTTTTAATAATTCGTCACTAACCTATTCTATGACGGATTTTTATTATTCAGCAATAATAATTGTTGATTGCTAATTCTCTCTCTCTCTCTTTTTTTCAAGTGTATTCGGAATAAAATGACGCTTCATTAGCTTATATATGCTCACAATAAATGAGCAAACAAAGTAAAAATATTGGAACTTTAGTAACTACATGAACTTTTATTTTATACTAAAAATTCAATTTCCACTTAGTAATTCCTTTTCCCTACCCCTAATTTCTTTTTTTCTTTATTTATCTTTATTTTATTTTTTTTTAAATGATTTTTTGCAATCTTGGCGTTGCCACTTTTTTGTTATACATCTTCTAGAACAAAATATTTTTAGTAATAAACTATTGAAAGTACATATTAATGAGTATTAGAAATATACTCCCATATTCTTACGCTTCGCTGGCTTTGTTGAGTTCTAATCCCGCAACTCTGTCCCTCCACTTTTCTATTGTTTCTTTTTATTATTATTATTATTATTTTATGATAGCATTAAATAATATATAAAATAAGTTTATAGCAAAAATAACTTTAATTTGTCTGATGTAAAGTAATCAAACTTTAATTCTTCCATTGAGGAGCGCAAGATGACACATTATTTTAGGTGAGTCATCACCTAAATATAGGGTATAGCTTAATACGAGCAAAGTGGTGAAAAATACATGAGTAGTTTGACATTTTCATTATATTAAATTAATTAATTGATTAGGTTTACAACAGAAGTTCAAGATAGGATACTAATAAAGTAATTAAGGGATTTTAACACAAGAAAGCCGTATTCCAAAATATAATCTATATATGTATAATATTCGTATATATATATGAGTAAATTTATGTATAATTTATGAGACATGTGAATTCATGATCTTTACACAAAACTAATGTTTCATGGATATATTTTTTAAAAATTAATCAAATATTACATGTTGGCATTCATGAATCATGCTATATAAAGATTTAGCGATCCAATATTATATGTTGACATTCATCAAGAAATATCACGATTCAAATTTGAACAGAAATGAAAAATCCAAGTAACACTTTTTTATATTTAAAGTTTCATCGAAATTATTCAATATATTCTATTCTTCATTTTTACTATTATTGTTTCTTTCTTTGTTTATCTTACTATTTTTGTTCTCAATATTTTTCTTTTCTTAATATTTTCATAATAGCTTCTTTCACTTTTGTAATTTCCAAATTTGCTTTGAAAATATTTTTCTTGAGCCAAGAATTTATTAATAATAGTCTCTTTATCTCATAAAAATAAAAATAAAAGCAATATATACTCTACTCTCCTCATATTCTATTCGTGGAATAATCACAATAAATATATTGTTGTTAGAACCATAAAGGCAGAAACCATGCTCAATAATTCTTTGGAGTAACATATATTTAATGTATACATTGCATCATGATTAATGAGCATGCTCCCTTTAAGTCAATTGATTTTTTCTTATTTTTCAAACAACATTAAAATTAAAATCAGGGTTGAATAACTCCAAATGCTTGTCTCTTTAGTTAATTTATAATCTAATACATTATACACCTATTAAAGGTGGTGTCTTGGACCACACCACTAGCTTTTGTAAAATTCTAAAAACAATTAAAATAATAATAATACATTTAAATGTCCAAATTACCCACACAATTTATTAGAAATTTAGCTTATACAGAGTGGATTAAATAGCCAAAACTCAAAACGTATCAGGATAATAAAACATAGGTATTAACCAAATTGGCCTAGTGTCCATAGGCTATTCAGAGGCCCAACTTTTAAAACCCAACAAATATGTGGCATTTTGCAGAACGTAGAAGTAATATCTTTCTGACATTTATATTTTTAAAAGATAGGATTAAACTTTTTGGTTTTTCACCCGGTGTCACACTGGAGCCCGACTAAATTTGGATTCGCACTGGAAAGTACTACATTGAGGGTAAAGTGCTCCCTAACAAAGACGACTTCGTATCCAAGGGGGTTTGAACCCGAGACCTCTTAATTTAGGATGAATGAATACTTACTACTCCATCACAACCCTTGTTGGTTAGGATTAAACTGTTGTTAGTCAATGACTCTATCTTGTGGTTCAAATTTTTTAAAGTATCATTTTTATTTATATATTAGTATGACGTGTCTTGAAATGTTGACGTGGAGATTCACTTTGAAATTTTTGTTAAATAGCATTAAAAATTAGGATTATAAAATATGTCGTTATGTAGTTCATGAAGTACATGTGAATTGTCATTTTGTATGCTTCAAGCTTTCTTTTTCTTCTACTTTTCTTTTTGTTGGTATTTTTGATGAATTTATTTCCATTTTCTTGATTGTATAACGGTTTGTAAAAGTATGTCAAATTTTGTTCCTCTCTCTTTTGATATTTGTCTGTTTATTTATTTCCTTGTTTTTATCACCAGAATAATAGATTCATAGGGAATACACTTTTAAGTGTTTATTCGCTACTAAAAATACATTTTTCTATGAAATTGTCTTTTGGTAATTTACTTGGTAAATTTTTCATAAAAAAATTCTTTACAATGAGCCAAATTCTGATGAATTGAAATGATCTATCGGATATTGGCATTCTCTTTTAGTAGTGTGTTTATCCAATTGAACGTATTATGACAAACAAGCAATAAAAGACGCGCAAGAAAAAATATATTGAAATGTTTAAGCAACATTAACTGAATAAATTGAAAACATTTGGTTTAGATGATGATTCAAGAGCCAACAAAGCAGTATTTCAACATGGTGGAAGGGAGATTATTATTATTATTCACTATTATAAGAAGAAAAGCTTAGTTCTTTACTAAATTTATTTTTCAATTAATATAATCTCAGTAACTTTATCTTTTATCCTTTTAAGGTTAGGGTGGGGATAACGTCGAAAAATTACATTATGTAAAAATGATTATGTATATTTATATCGTGTATATTGACTATCTTTGGCTTTTTTGTGGATCTAATTCTTTACATTTTAACGTCAATTAATAAAAATTCTGCTTCAACTACTGCTACGTCGGTGGAGTCTGGGGGGCCAAAGTTGGCTTATAATAATAATAATAATAATAATAAAAGAAAATAATAAGAAGTTTGATTAGGTGGCTAACTACATATGGAGAATGACTCATCATGTTTTACTCCTTTCTTTTAATGTTTCATTAGATTTTCTCTTTTAAAGAAGATTCTGGTTTGTATTTACGAATGGAAAGAGCTACTAGGAAAATATTATATTGAAACAAGAAATTTCAATGTTGTAATATTACTTATGCTAAAATTAAGTGCTATAAATGCTACTTTCCCCATTTTATTTTAGTAATGAAATCAATTTTCCTTTTCATATGTTTCAACCTACTAGTTATGTTTTAAAATGGTGCAATTTTACAAGGAAATCACCATAATTTATTTTTGTATTTATTGATTTGTCATTTCAAAAGTTTAAATAAAATTCTACTCGTATATTTTACAATTTCAAAAAATTTAAATAAAATTTCAGGTGATTTCTCTCCAAGTTAACATATCAAATATTAGTTAAATTATGAACACAAAATGCCAAAATATACTTTTCACAATACATTATTATTGAATTATTGTATAAAAGTTTAATTTATCAAATATAAAAAAGTTCAAAATTTAATATCTATTTTTAATTATCATTATCGAATTACTAATCAATTTTTAAAAATACCAAATTTAATATCGAGCACCGATTCCTAATTGAAATAGATGATAGAATATGATATTCCCAAGTTGATTAAATTACCAAGGATATTTGTTCCTCCTACAATGCCCACTTAGAACAAATAACTAACTAAATGACCAATAATTGACCCAAAGATAAGAGAATAATATGCCAACTCACTATACCCACCCCACCTCTCCCTATTAGAGAAATTAAACTAATCGACATGATTAATATTTTTAGTGAACATCAATAAAGAATATTAATAATAAAAAAATAAAAAATAAAAGTATTTATGATAAGACCTAAAACAAGAATATGTAAAACATGAAAATGAAAGGGAAATTAAAAGGAAAGAAGGAGGTCGGTTCCTTGCACCCAACGTATCTTTAGGTTTTGCCTCGGAGCTAGGTTCGGACTTTGTTTATGTATAGACCTTTTAAAGGATAAGAACGACCCCCGTACCTCCTTACCCCCCCACCCCCACCCCCTCACCCCTAATATATTTTTTTTTACAAGTAGCCTTATATTTCTCTCACCGCCTCCAATTCCTATATTTTGCAAACCATAGTTTTTATTTTTCTCTTACTGTAACTAATACACAAAGCGTTACTACTTTCAAGAAATATAAACAGTTCTATTTTTTTGTTTTACAAAGCTGGCGATCGATAATCAAGACACCACTGTTCGTGAATTCAAGCCTAAGAATAGGCGAATCATGGTAAATTTTTGTTTAAAAATGGAGATTTAGGTTTTTTTTTTTTTTTTTGGGATTTTTGGTGATTGTGGTTTTAATGTGTGTTTAGGGAGCTGGAGGACCTGATGAGGAAGATAATAGATGGCCACCGTGGTTGAAGCCATTGTTGAAGGAACGATTCTTTGTTCAATGCAAGTTACATGCTGATTCTCATAAGAGCGAATGTAACATGTACTGTTTGGATTGTATGGATGGTGCTCTTTGTTCGATTTGTTTATCTCATCACAAGGACCATCGTGCCATTCAGGTTCGTTTTTATTCCTTGTTTGTTTGTATTTGATAAATCGAGATTCTTCCTAGCTCAGTTTATTAGTTATCTGAGCTTTTACTTGGTTGATTAGGATTTGATTTTCATTCATTTCCAATTTCCCCTTTTCTTTCCCCCAAATTTACTTTGAAAAAAAGATGATTGTTTTTTATTCCGGTTTCAGTTTTCCGCCATTTTGGTTGAGAAATGGAATCACAAAAATGCACTGTTTTGAAGCATCCAATTTGAATTTGAATGGGGTTTCTGCCATTTTTGTCAAGTACGGAGGACTTTTTATGTCTCTCCTTTACCCTTTTCCTTTAATGGAATAACAAAAGAAATGTACTGTTTTAAAGCACCCCTTTTGATCAAAATTGTTCATTTTTTCATGGTTGACTTGAAGATTGACTGATTGAATGTGGGTTGCTCTGTTTGTTTTTTTTACAGATACGGAGGTCATCGTACCATGATGTGATAAGGGTGAATGAAATACAGAAATTTCTGGACATCACTTCAGTTCAGACCTACATTATCAACAGTGCAAAAGTTGTTTTCTTGAATGAGAGACCACAGCCTAGGCCAGGCAAAGGTGTCACTAATACTTGTGAAGTTTGTGAAAGGAGCCTCCTTGATTCCTTCAGATTCTGCTCTCTTGGTTGCAAGGTATACTAAACTAATTTTCTTGCATTTATTTTTTACTTTTAATGGTGTCATAAAATTAACTTTGCTGTAATTGGCCTTTTTGACAAAATGTGAAGCAATTGGTCCATTATTGGGGACAAATTTTGGCATCATCAACAGATTTTTGGGAAATATTTAAAAATTTGGGATTTTGAGATTTGGAATTGGGAATGGGTGATTCTGCATCTTGATTGTTAGAACTTTTAGAAGCAAGTTGTATTTAATTTGTAATTATTGATTATTTTCAGATTGTTGGTACTTCAAAGAACTTTGTTAAGAGGCCAAAACAATCACCGGAGAAGAAGAGATCCTCGCCGGGTGCAGCAGCAGCACTCTATGACTCGGAGGATTCCTACAGCAGCAGCAGCCATGGCCGGCAGAAGAGTCCAAGCAACAAGGTCCACCAAAGTTTCAGTCCGTCAACACCCCCTCCAACTTCTGTTAATTACAGAACAGCCAAGCGAAGAAAGGGAATTCCTCATCGAGCCCCAATGGGAGGACTAGTTATAGGTTATTAAGTTTTAGAAAAATCAAATCAAAGTCCTTCATTTGCTCCTCTAATTATACATCAGCCTTAGTAAAGATCAGAATGCAGAATGCACTCCTCCTCATAAAAAACACTAGTGCTTTCTCTAGAAAAGGCCAGTGTTTGCTTTATTGTGTATATACTTTTAGCTACTATAGTGTATGATGGGAAAAGTTGGAGGGGTGGAAGTTGAAATAAGAAAATGTTAAGGGACTAATAGGGAGTTCAAAGTTAGTTGGGCTTGGAAAATAAGCTATATATTATATTATATAGTATGATGAAATATCAAGATACAGTGACTCTTGGCTTTTTAGAGTGGTTATACATAAGTTTTGTTTGTTTTTTTTTCCTCCTCCTGTAATCAAAAATGTAAATATAATGTTCTTATAGTTTGGAATATTTTAACAATCTTCTTGTTTTTAATACTTCCTCCGTTCTTCGATTTTTTAAATTATGACAAATAAATTGAATTGAACGAAGTATTTGTTTGATTTTTGAGCAGCAGCTAGTATAATCTGCTAAAGTTGGAAACTTTGGACTGGTTGAGGTACTAACTGCCAATAAGTGTGTCACAATACGGGCCCAGGTTAAAGGGGACAAATATTACGTGGCGGTAAATGATTGGATCAAAGATGCTAGGTGTTGATTTTTGGACATTCTGGGGTGTAGGTTATAGACTTGTAGCCTCCCCACGGGGCTACGTTTTTTATTTTTCAATTGATGTTCAATATCTATACAGTAGTCTGATTAAATTTGAATTTGATCTGAAAATTTTTATATTAGGAGTAAAGTCTTACTTAACAAAAATAACTTCATAAGATTCAAATTCGAAATCTGATTAAAGATAAAAAAATATTAATAACTTTATCACGATCCGTGTTCGTGGGGGTTAGTTTCTTGGTGGAGGGGTTTTCTTGTTTGTTAAGTGGAGCTATGGTTGATTGATGGCCGTTGGATTAAATGATTGATTTGACGGTCGTGATTCTGCAATGACGTTTAATGAGTATGAGTTTTTTGACTAATATCGGGCTTGAAGAAAAATTAGCGGGCCGGGCTCTGCCATGGCCATTAAAATGTCCGTTCAATTATGCCCCTTTTTAACTTTATTTTAAAATAATAATATTAAATGAGAAGAATATCGTAGAAGAAAAGATGATGTGTGGTTTTGGGGACCCCATAAAATAGCAAGTGGCAATTTGTTGAAAATAACTCTTTGGTTGTTTGATATTTTAAATTCCATATAACTCAAATTGCAAAAAAGTTCTATGTATATTATATGCAGAAGTGATTTGGCTTCAAACTGATAAGTAGATAATTTAATAGGAAGATATAGAGGTCGAGAATTAGATAGAGTGTGAGCGAGATTTAGTATATTTTTTTAGTAGGTCTTGCTATCTTATTCTTTCATTTTTAGTATTAGTTGATATTTCATTTCTTTTAGTTATTGTGTTTCGTTTTGGCGTTGCTATTATTTTGAATTCAGTGTGATTTCTTTGCTATTATACAGTACAAGAAAATGGTAAATTATATGGGGATTTTCTTGGGATAATTTTCCTGCAAATTTTCATACTAATTCCCGAGAAAATCCCTATGTAATTTACAATTTTTTTGTAGTGGTACTTGTTACCTCCTGTATTCAGGTTAGTCAATAATACAGAAACAGAAAAAAGATGAAGAAATAGACAGAATGAATTTTAATCCGAGTCCACAAAAACCACTGTTTTTCCTTAAGAAATTTAATCCCCTCACTGTACCCGAGGTTGCAGATTAATTCCTCCCAAGATAAAACGGATTAACCTGTTAAAGAAGTGAAGTAGCGGTACCTCAAACTTCAATAACTTCAGCGAACGCAAGAACAGCAACAAGAGCACACACAGACTCAGTCGATCGACAATTTTATTTATGAGAGAAAATGTATGCAGAGAGGAAAAATTCAGTGTTTATAAAAATGAAAAAGACCTCTTATTTATAGCCATTTGCAGCAAGGAACGCGTCTGTTCCGATCCGTTTTTTCCAGAACATTGTGTCCTTTGGGAAAAGTAACGATTTTTCGGAAGGAAAACCGTTTGGAAAAGTAACGACTTTTCGGAAAGTAACGACTTTTCGGAAGGATTACCGTTACACGTGAATTTCAAATAAATTC
>JAJOOH010025692.1:0-14926 GCA_029582605.1 Solanum gracilifrons
CCAAGGTCTCACAGGCAACATGATTCTATTTGGGTGATTGTTGATAGAATGACAAAATCAGCCCACTTTTTTGTCGGTAAAGACTACCCATTCAGCAGAGGACAATGTCAAGTTGTATCTCCAAGAAGTGGTTACACTTCATGGAGTTTCGGTCTCCATTATTTAAGACAAAGGTGCGCAATTTACTGCACAGTTTCGGAAGTCACTCCAAAAAGTCTTAGGTTCAAAGGCAAACTTAAGTACTGCTTTTCATCCTCAGACAGATGGGCAAGAAGAGCGTACTATTCAGACCTTAGAAGATATGTTGAGGGCGTGCGTGATCGATTTCAAGGGTAATTGGGATGATCACCTACCTCTTATCGAGTTCGCTTTAAAATAGTTACCACTCTAGCATCCAAATGGCTCCTTATGAAGCTCTTTATGGGAGAAGATGCAGATCTCCTATAGGATGGTTTGAGGTTGGTGAAGTTGGTGAAGCTGGGTTGATAGGACTAGACTTAGTTCATCAAGCTATGGAGAAGGTTAAAGTTATTCAAGAAAGGTTGAAAACAGTGCAGAGTCATCAGAAATCCTACACTGATGTTAGGAGAAGGGAGTTAGAGTTTGAAGTAGATGATTGGGTCTAATTGAAAGTTTCACCCTTGAAGGGTGTTACGAGGTTTGGTAAGAAGGGGAAACTTAGTCCCCGGTATATTGGTGTTTACAGAATATCAAAAAGGGTAGGTAATGTAGCTTATTCGTTGGAGCTACCACAAGAGTTAGCCACGGTCCATCCGGTATTTCACATCTCAATGTTGAAGAAGTGCATGGGCGATTCTTCATTGATTATACCAACCGAATATATAGGAATCAAGGATATCTTATCTTATGAGAAGATTCCAGTTCAGATTCTAGATCGTCAAGTTCGCAAGTTTAGAACAAAGGAGGTTGCTTCAGTAAAAGTTCTTTGGAGGAATCAGTTTTTGAGGAACCTACTTGGGAATCTGAGGAGGATTTGAAGAAGACATATCCACACCTCTTCGAATCCGGAGAAGTTCCAAATTAAGATACTAATCCTTTTTCTTGGCATTTCATTTATGAGTTGGCATGTTATAATTGCATTGTGCTTATTGGGTGTTTGTACAGTATGTTTGATGTTACACCCTTAGCCTACAAAGAGTAAGCTCATTGGAGGACTAATTTTCCCAAGGGAGATATATTGAAACACCCCTTAACTAGAAAGAACTAGAAAGAAGTTAAAAAATTGGAAATAGTCATTTTTGGAAAGAATATATAAATCTGGAAAATTTGTTAAGTATGTTAAGTTGGGTTTTTGGTCAACTTCAAACGACCTTAACTCCTAGCTCAGGATGATTTAGGTGTGTTTCCTGATATCGTAGGAATTATCATGGAATAATCTTTTCAACGCCGCCGAGATTGCACGATTCCGAATTTGTATGAGTGAGATATGCCCATTTGAAGTTGGGTTGTTCAAATAAAAAAAGTAACCCGGATTTTAGAAGGTCATTATGGTCTTTTCCATACCCCATGACTTAATTTCATTTTTTGGTAATTAATTGGGGTCTAAAATGATATGATTCTGTTTACACTTTTACGATATTGAATTAGGGTTTTAGAGAAAAGAAAAGAAAAAGAGAAAAGAGAAGGAGCAAGAATCGTCAAGTTCTTCAAGAATCGCTTGTGGATTTCGTCAAGGGGTGATCCCTACGAGGTACGTGAGTTCACATAGCGTTGGGTTCATTCACCCACGCGCCAAACATGTTTATTTCAGTATGATCTTCATCCTAAAAGATTGAGACTTTGATGTTCTTGAGGTGTATTCTTGAATTGCTTTCGTTCTTGAATGTGGGATGACATTGAGGACTTCTTGAGAGTTTAAGGTCAATTGTTAGAGTTGTTTTGAGTTAGATTCTTTTGTACATGTGGTGGGTCTCTGAATCTAAAGAGGAATTGAGAAAAAGAATCGAATATAGGTGATTTGGGGATTGAAAATGAAGAAGGACCAAGTCGGGCAAATCTGGGTAACAAGTCCGCGTCGCGGAGCTATTCCTCAGAATTGACAAATTTTCTCCACATCGCGTAGTTGTCACGGACCGTTCTGCCTGAAAAATTATTTCACGACCAAATAATTAAATGCATCTCCGCATCGCAGACATGCTTCTAGACAGTGATTTCTTGATCTTTTCTCATGTTTAATTATCTAAAAACACTCCTAAACATCATGAGATCTTTCCTATCACAAATCACATTCCTTGAATCCATAAATTCAAATTCAGGGAAAGTTAAAAGCCGAGTCAAGAGGAGTTTGTAGAGTTTTCCAAAAGTCTTTTACTAACGTTTTGACTTTATTTTAAGACTTGAGTTTTGAGTTGAGTAAAGAATAAAACTTTGAAGTTCATTTCTTTAAAGGAGTATATCGACTATGTATTCCCAAAGAGTAAACTCTTTTCACATTTAAAGAAAAAAGGAAACCTTGATTTCCAAATAGCCTTTGAGCTAGTTTTCAGTTTAAGCGTTAATGCTTTCAAAATTAAGCAAAAGAGGAAACTTTGATTTCCAAGAGAAGCCTTTGAGGTAAGTTTTGAGAAATAATCTCAAACCAAAGAAAGAAGTATGTTTTTAAACATAAGAGTTAGTATCATATTTTGGGAATAGTATTGAGCACAGATATGGGGGAGAGTTCAGAGAACTCCCAGCCCCCATAAACCATGTAGCCACCATGGGTAGAAAAGAGTCATACTTTTTAAATGATTCCTTAGTGCTTTTTAGCATAGACTAGTGGATCCACTTAGTAGTCAGGTTCTATACAATTGTCAAGGTATAGGACGACCCTGGCAGCGTGAGGAAAACACTGTATCATCACAATAGCTCTTACGTGATGGTTGTCGGTTAGAGAAACTCCCACAAAAGTGTTTTTATTCTTATATGTACAGGTTATATTGTATTTTTATATACATTTCAGAGTTATATTGTATCTTTGCATACACCACAGAATATTATTGTATTTCTAAATACTCATAGTTGATATTTATGTTTTAATAGCTTTTCTTTATATTGCTTTTACATTTTTGCTTTATATTGAAATGAGTTCAGTTAAGTTGAGTTGAGTTGACCCAGGTAAGTTCTTTTAGTTCCTTTCAAGCTTATGTCTTGTTTTAGAATTCCCCTCGCATACTCGTACATTCAATGTACTGATGCCATTTGGCCTACATCTTTTAATGATGCAGACAGAGGTAACCAGGATAAGCATCCAGCGCATCGTTGATTCTAGTTGAGTTGTAGAGTTGTTTGTGAGCCTCCTTGCTTCCAGAGGACTCATTTTATTGCTTCCAGTATTTTTAGTTCATTAGGATGTTGTGGGTCTTGTCCTGATATCCATCTTAGTTGTTTAAAGGCTTCACAGACAGTCAGATGATAGTCCTTTAGTCTTTTCATTTTCATTATCTTACGTTGGGACTTGAGTTTGCCTTATTGGCTTGTTGAATGTTTTCTTTATTACATTCTAAGTTTTATATGAGTTATCTTTGATAAGTTGAGTCTTCCGCTAATAGTTAAGCCAGGCCAGAGGTTCGCTTGGGGCCAGCAATGGTTTTCGAGTGCTAGTCCCGCCCAGACTGTAGGCTTGGAGAGTGACAATGAACTATAGAGGTTGAATCTAAAACAAGACAATGACAATTACCTCTAGTTTAATCATCGACATGAACGAACAACTCTGGGTATATGTCTTTCATATCCTCTTCGGCTTCCCACAAAGCCTCTTTAACAAAGTTATTTCTCCATAAAACCATCAATGATGCTACCTATTAATGTTCTTAACTTGTGTACATGCAGATCTAAAATTTGAACTAGTACCTCCTCAAAGGATAAATTATATTTTACCCCAATAGTCTCTAGAGGGACAATGAGAGATGGATCACCAAATTGAATCATCCGGTAAATAATTACCCAAATTGAATCATGTTATCGGCACGTAGGAGGTAGGACTGTGATGAAATCCGTGTTAATCATCTTCCAATTCCACATAGGAATTCATATATTTTGAGCCTTTTCACCAGTCCTCTGATGTTCAACCTTCACTTACCGATAATTGGGATACTTTGCAATAAAATAAACACTTTTTTCATAACATTTCACTAGAAAAATTCTCTTAAATCATGATACATTTTCGTGGTACCTAGATGAATAGAATGCATGAAACTATGAATCTCTTTCAAAATTTGTTCTTTAAATCCATCTACATCTGGAACACATAACCTTTCTTGATATTGAAGTATCTCATTTTCCCCAATGCAGAAAATTTTAAACTTCTCCTTATGAATTGCATCTTTCAACTGGAGTAATATGGGATAACTATCTTGCTTCTCCTTCATCTCAATCACCAATTAAGACTCAAAACCATTTTGAACTATCACACTACCAACATCGTACTATGTGAGACAAACTCATAAACGGGAACGTATATGCACCTTTTTTGCAAGCTCTTTCTTACCTTCTTATATATGAGCAACACTCCTCAAGGAAAACCTACTAAGAGCATCTTCAACAAAATTTGCTTTACTCGGATGGTATGGAACTCTCATGTCATAATCCTTAAGAAGCTCAAAACATACTGCAACCTTTTGTGATATAAGAACAAATCATCATGAACACCATAAAGTTAATGTCGCCAAATTTTAAGGTCAAATACTACTGCGACCAACTCAACGTCATAAGTGGGATAGTTCTTCTCATGGACCTTAAGTTGTCTAGATACATAAAGAATGACCTTACCATTCTTCATTAAAACACAACCAAGACCTATTCTACAAGCATCACAGTAAACCACAAATCAATCTATACTCTCGGGCAATATTAAAATTGGAGTAGAAGTCAACCGAGTCTTTAACTCTTGAAAGCATTTCTGACAACCCTCAAACCACTAGAACTTTGATTTCTTGTGTGTTAATTTAGAAAACGGGGTAGAAACATATGAGAACCCCTTATCAAATCTTCTATAAAAATTGGTTTGCCCTAAAAAGCTCCTGATGTCAATCGGAGTAGTGGACCTAGGACAGTTCTTCATTGCCTTAATTTTTTTATTATTAGCTTGAATACCCTCATAGGAAAAAAAATTCCCAAGGAATTTAGGTGACCTCAACCAAAATTCACAATAGATAATTTAGCAAACTTAGGAGTTTTGGACATGAGGATGAAAGAAATTCCTCATTTGAGAAATTTCTTTCTTGAAGTTCTTAGCTTTAGGAAGAAGGAGATTAGGGATTGTGAAAGTTAAAATGCATATTAAGAGGCTATTTGGATATGATATGGGTATAGGAAGTTAGTTAAGGATAATAGGTGAAGAATACCCCTCTAGTAATGTAAGGAGACCATACAAATAATAGACAATGACCTTTTAATGAATCGCATCGACCAAATTAGTGATCTACAGGCCCCATCACCCAATTATTTGGTGCATTGAACTTTGGATTGCCAAAATTAACAATTTCTGAAGGGCTTTGTGTCGATTCAGCGATGCAATTTGACGATATGTAACCTATTCGGCTATTCATCGAATGAACATGTGTCATCACCGAATTTTCTAGTCCGTACATGTTCCAAAAACAACCATAACTTTCCACTCCGAACTCGGATTGATGCAAACTTTGTGGAGTAGGAAAGAAGACTCATAGACCTTTAATTTGAAATATTTTGGGACACCTAACTC
Organism: Solanum gracilifrons; assembly: GCA_029582605.1. Classification (NCBI taxonomy): domain Eukaryota; kingdom Viridiplantae; phylum Streptophyta; class Magnoliopsida; order Solanales; family Solanaceae; genus Solanum; species Solanum gracilifrons. The sequence continues at coordinate 5,705 of JAJOOH010025692.1, forward strand.
CTTATATACTAAGATATATGATCGTTTGATGTTGACATTTGTATTAAATCATGCAAAATCTTTGCCGATAGGAAAGCACAAACTTGAATTAATGCTAGAGGTCTTTTATGACCCTAAACCAAATTTGATATACTTCCTACACTAGATAATGGACATTTACTCACAAGAACAGGTAGGACATAAACTGGTCTAAACTTATATACTTACGACGAATGATTTGGATCCTTAGAGTAGAAATCATGATGTGTTACAAATATACACCTCCACGACAATGGTAGGCCGTGATCTAGTACCCATTGGAGACTCGCGAGGACAATATACTCACCCAAACTATTTCCCTCTAGTATGAAATTCAATACTCATCGTCGATATAATCATACAAGAAATCATTCAAAACTCTTTTCATGAGGCATGCATTTATCACTCTGTTAATTCCATCATACAAAATATGTGATCTATGATAAATAAATATGTATGCATGAATACAGTAGTAAAGGAAATTGATATGTTATAAGAAGATGACTATCTCTTTCACAACAATGACCTTAGGCCACTATTTTTCTCAATAATTATATTTCTATCAACACAGTGCCCTTAGGCCAATACCTTCTTCAATTTAGATGATTTCTTTCAATATGGTTCTCTTAGACCAATATATCTCAAAGGTATCATGATATACGGCATGATATAGAGTGATGCACAACAAATACACATTTCAATTGGTGTAATATCTATCAGCTAGGTTACCTAGATAACACACTGTAAGTATTCTTTCAAATTCCAAATATCCACCAATATCCCAAACCCATAACACCTTTTATGAAATAACCTATCGCTCAAGCCAAGACTAAAATAGTAAGACATTACCGACCTTGTCGGTCATACAAATGAGAAGTTGGTATTTAACCAACTTACTTAGATCGTAAAGCATGATTTATTATCTTTTTTTTCTTGATTCTATTTGAAGGGATTTATGTCTTTATTCTCTTGTTTGGACATGCAAAAAACAAGTGCTAGTCAGTCAATGGGAATTCAAAGGGAAAATCATACTTGAAAACAAGACATACTTTGGAAAATTCCAATGTCATATTTGAGATCTATTCAATTATAGAGGATATTGTTCTTTCTCAATTGGCATAATTGACGTTAGATAATTGTAGTATTTAGTAGAGCACTTACTATTTTTCTCATTGAAGAAAAAACAACATTGTTGATAACTCTGAAGTTCGGATTGATTATTTGCTACTGATGATAAATGCGATTCATGTGGAATTCAACCTTAGTAAATTTACTATTTCTTTTTGTATGAGTAGATGATGTCTTTTCTAGGGTTATGTATGCATGATGGATGCTTGGATAGTTACTAGTTAATCTTGAAATTGATTATAATGCATGAATCTATTGTTGTCTTCAAGGTTTAACATGAAAATTAATGGTTGCAAATAGGGAAGATACATAAAACACCCCTTGAACTTGGCAGGAAACCTTACTTTATTACTTTAGCTATACGGATGTTTATTTACCCTCCTAATTTCATTTAAAATGAATAAATACCCCCTTAATGCTGATATGGCATAAATAAAATAGTCAAGCGTGTCTTTCTTTTTTATTAAAGAATTGGTCCCACTAATATATGTATTATATAATTAAAAAAGAAAAAAAATTCACCCATCCCTACTTTCATCTTCTCCAAACCCACCCATCCCCCAATCCCCTTTTTCTTCTTCTGCAAAACCCCCTAGCCCTTTTCACTTATTTTGAACCCCTTATCTCGCCCCATTTCTCCTTCCTCGAACACCCCCATTGTACCCTACCTCACCTGTATCTTAATCTTCATCTTTTTTTTTTGTTTTCAGATCTACTAAAGAGAGAAAAATCATTAAACTTCGTTCCGATCAAACTTGAGATTTCTATCAAACAAAAAAATATTCATTAACACATTTTTATGATTTCAAAAATTATGATTGTTGTATGTCATGGAAAAATAAGGGTTTTTGAAGATGGAATATTGGAAAGGATTGTTTTTTTTTTTACTAAAGGGTCGAATTCATCTACATTTTCAGTTGATTTATTTGTCCTCAAATACCAAAGAGAGCGATAAATTGGTAAAAAATCCAATGTATGTCCATATTTGTTGCAATCTCACATCAATGGATATTGATAGAAAATGTATGAGAATTTTCTCAAAATAAATTGATGAAATTGTTAGAAGATATTGAGGTTGAAAATAGAGAAGTCATTAGTGAAAATTAATGATAATCAAGCAAGAACTGAGAAAATACTAATGGAGATGGAAGGTAGTGCATCCATTGGAGAGAGAAGAGAAAAAAAATTAAATTTTAAAAATTTATTTCTGACATGGGGGAGAGAAGAAGAAGGGAAGGTAAAAAAATAAATTTTTAAAACTGATTTCCAACATGGTTCTGACGTGGCAATGATGTGGCGTTGATATGGCAATGACTTGGCGCGTGTGTAATATACTTGCCATTGTGAGACTGGTTTTGTATTCTTAGGGTGGTATTTATTCACTTTAAATGAGATTAGGAGGATAAATAAACATTTGTATAGTTAAAGTACTAAAGTAAGTTTTCCTGCCAAGTTCAAGGGTTTTTTTTATGTATTTTACCTTGCAAATATTATTTGAACTCTCTAATTTCACTTTTTCTTGAGAACGGGAAGTGAGATTTGGTAAAGCTTCAATAGTTAGGATTTGATATTAAATAAAAAGATTATATGTAGAGATAGGCTAAATCTGATTAAGTTTCATTTAGGGTTTGATATTGTGATAGTTTAAACCCACTTAATGTGATAATGGTGGTTTGTATGGCATGAGTTTGAGGTTAGGAAGAATCCAAAACACACATTAATTGGGTTGAGAGAGATTTAAATGTAGTTTAAGACAAATGGTATCCACATAGTAATTTGTTCTAAGTTAATTAGTCAATACTTATAATATTGACAACCCATCAAATGCACACCTGAGTCTTTCCATTCTTGATAAATCAGCTCTTGTGTTATTTTGAAATCTTGAAATCTAAAGAAATTCCCTTGTTACAAACAAATCCCCCATTTACATTATTGTTGTTACAATGTGCTTTTTTGTGTGAGTTGACAAACAAATAGTAGTAAATCTTTTCGACCAATCCTTGTGAATTCGACCCCAACTCAAAAGTTGGATATTATTTTGCATACCACCGCTTATAATTCAACTAAGAGGTGTAGTTGAGTGTCATAAAAATGGTGTGGTTTCCGGGGATTGACTAGCGATTGTTGTTGTTTGTTTATTAATCTACATTTTCTTGCACCTTGTTTTATTTTACTTTTTGTTGTTTGTGTAGTTGTTGAAGTAGGTGGAAAGATGAGTCACCTTAGCAAAAAATGATAGTGTGGTTGTATTTTAGAAATTGAAGATAAGATGATCTCAATTCATTCCAAGAGAAAATAGAACCTTGTGGTAATTCCTCAAGCCATGCCATCAATATTTTAGATATTATAGGGCTGACATATTTTGAAAAAGTTACGAATGTGGTGATTGGCAAATTTTTAGGAAATTCCAAAAGATAAACCTTTCATTTGTAAGAGTTGCAGCATGGTACTCGTTAGGTGAAATTCCAAATTACCTACTGTTGAAGGTAGGCGAATGGTACTGGACTAGAATGGGACAACATGATGGGACGGCCGAACAAGAATGAACCGAGGCTGGACCGTAAAAGAATGGTTTGATCGAGTTGTTGACTGGTACCAAGATAAATAGGGCCGAAATATCTGGGAGGCATACTAAGTTCCGTCCCATCCCTCTATAGACCGGGATGAACATAAAAGGACGGAATGGGATAAATGGGGCGGTGAATAAAACTATTTACAAAATAATATTTTAATTTTTAGGAGTTGAAGAATACAAATATAATGTTTTGAATTACAAAATACGAATGAATCTTTTTTCTAAGTTTATAAATATTTTAAGTTTTGAAATTTAATGTTTATAACTTTCTAAGTAAAGTACTTAAGTTTATTAAAATATTTTGTTTTCTATGTTGTTCTATTTAAAAGTTTGTAAGTTTTAAAGGTATTTTATGTCAGTTTATTTAAAATATATAAGTTCGTAACTTTTAAAGATTGTTTTTAAAAAAATTTCTTTTGTATAAATTTGTAAGGTAAGTTTGTTAAAAATTATTTTTTCCCTTTTTCCCAAGTTTTTCAATTTATCGTATAAATTTTTAATATTTAATGTTTTCTAAGTTTAAAAGATTTGTAGTTTATACTTTATAACTTATAACATATAGTTTAAGTAAGTTAAGTATGTTTCAAGTTTTTTTTTCTTTTTTTAAATGTATAAGTTTGAAGTTATTAGGTTTATAATATTTGAATTTTATAAATTATAAGTTTGTAATATATAAACTCAAATAAACAATAAACAAATGCATTCATGAAAAAGTAAGAGTAGTCTAGTGCTTCATTGAAATCGTTGAACCCTTTAAAAAGTGGGGTATGAATGTCTTTAATTGAGTCTATTACTTCTATCCATGTTTGAAACACTCCTGGTACTCTTCCTTGGACTACTACGTAGAATTTGAATTTTTTGTCTTCATTTTTGTTTGTAAAGTAATGGCTTAAAGAATTCACCACTGAGATGAAGTAGATATTGTCTCTAGGAACTTAGTTGTATGCTATCCACAAGTTGTCTATTAGGCATCTTTGAGGTTTATCTATCTTTGTTTCTGGTTTTACCCTGAAACTTAGATTAGATGGGGGAAAAAAAATTAAATTTTGTTTCCCAAAATATAGTCTCTCGGTGCTTGCCGTATTTAGTCTTGTTTCTTCTAATCTCGTCTGCGGTTTAAATAAAGTATTTCTTAAAAAACTCTACAGATACATGTCTTTGTCTTTTTGTCTGTTGTTAGTTAAGCTGGACGCCTTGTCTTTGCCTGTACTCATTCTGAAAATAAAGAATTAGTTTTCATAAGTCTGCTTAGCTGATCTTCTAAGGAATTGTCTTTTCCCTTTATATGTTCTAGAGATATATTGTATATTGACGTAGCATCTAAAAAATTTAGCCATCTTCTTTTACTGCTATTTTTTCCTTCTATTTTCTGGTGGAATTTTACAATAGCCTCGCAGTCAGTTCTTACCAAAATTTCCATTTTATTAATAATATATAATTTAAAACTATTTAGTCCATAAATGACAGGTAAAATTTCTGCATCTATACTACTCATATTTCCTTTTTCTTTGTACTTTCCACTGTGATAGGCGTAAATTTTTTCGTCCTTCTTGTCTTCATATTTATTGTTCTTTGTTTTTAGTACTGCTCCCCATCCTTCTAGACTTCCGTCGATTTCTACTATTGCGTAGTCGCTTTCTAGTGGGAGGGCTAAATCTGGTATATTTTTAACCATTTGTTTGAGCTTTTGTACTAGTTTTATGTCTTCATTATTGAAAGTTTTTTGCCCATGAATTCTAGTCTTAGAATATAAGGGTCCTCTGTATATTTATAATCAGTAAAATCTAATTGATGTCTCTCCCTTATTATTAGTTTATGTAAAGTGGTCATTTGGCCTTAACATTTCTTTTCTACTAAATTTCTCTAAATTCCATTCTCCACCTGCAAATTGATGGATCGTTCTCATCACTTCTACCTCTTCTGTCTTCATACTCAGAATCTGTTGGTTCTGGATTAGGATTTTCTCGTATAATCTTTTCTTGTATAGTCTTCTTAGTTTTTTCTTTAAGTAATTTGCAAAGAAATTTTTGTATTATTTTTTTTTATTTTTTATAAAAAACCATTGGCTTTTTTGCTTGTTTCTTTTTATTTAAACGTATATTATATTGGTATCAGAGCTTACAGTTTTTGGAAACTAAAAGTTTAGACAAAAATATTATATGAAAAAGCACCCTTTTACTGACGTATGCTGCGGTTGTAAAATCCTACTCATTACTCCATGTTCTTGATCCGTTATGTAGTTTAGTAGTATTCTATTGCTAAATCCATATAATTTCTCCCAAAATTTTTTATTTTTTATTTTTTTACAATATTCTTTTCATCTCTTTTCTTTAACCCATGTTCTTAGCACCTGCTTCTTTAACCACACCCTGGGATACACAATTCTTTTGTTTTTCTGACCATGGCGGACTTTCAACCTCCCTATGTATTTACAGGTGAACCCATCGGGGTTACTAAGAAGGTAAAGAACTAACAATTTACTAAGAGCATATGAACATAGTAATATGAACATTATATTATACATAATACATAATAACCAAACATACATGATATAGGGAGAAAATTACTAAGATCGAGAAAACAGATAACTACTTACATGATAATGGTTGGAATGAGGTTTCCCTTTCGGGAGTCCCCGGGTGACCTTGCAGGTACTTAGGAAAATAAACACTCACACTTTTTGTATAAACACAACAAACACTCACACTCTTTTTATTTTTTGAAAGGGACGGGGAATATGTAAACAAGAGAAATTGTAAAACTTAGAATAAAGCCTTCGCTCTATGCTTCGCTCTTTCTTCGCTCTATTCTTCTTGTGGAAAATGGCCCTCTATTTATAGCTGAGAATCCGGATATTAAATTCGGATTTCAAAATTCGAATAAACTTTCTCACCTGCCGGGTGCTCTTTGGGCCCCATCGTCACATGGCTTGTGAAGCTTTTCAAATTTTAATGGTCCTTCTTTGTCTTTTTTTGTTAGTGGAGTCTTTGTAGTAGTGGACTTGTCCTTTCTTTGTCTGATAGTGGAGTCTTAGTTGAGTAGTAGTAGTGACTTGTGATGTCATTGCTTACATATTATTTTTTGTCTTCTTCTGTTGACATCATTGCTTACGTAGTTGTATTTTCTAGGTATCCAGATTGTGTAGTGCTTCGGAATCAAAGCTCATTCCTGAATCATCATCGTCATTTGGGTCGTAGTGTTGAGTAAAATGGTCTATTGATGGATCATTCTCATCACTTCTACTTCTTGTGTCTTCAGGCTAAAAATCTGTTGGTTCTTGATTAGGATTTTCTCGTATAATCTTTTCTTGTATAGTCTCCTTAGTTTTTTCTTTAAGTAATTTGCAAAGGGATTTTTGTATAATTTTTTTTTTTGTAAAAATCCCTTGGCTTTTTTTCTTGTTTCTGCAACCGTATTGAAACTTGCTAGCAAAATTCTTACGCTTTTTGGCAAAGTGTCAGCCGTCAACGGATTTGATGAGTCTTTAGCCGTTACCGTTTGACCAGGACTAGCTGTACCTTTTGCTGGTACAATAGCTTTTTCTACATTCCTTGGGGAATCTACACCCGTCTTATCCATTTTGAAATGAGTTGGAGAACTCTTTGGTTGTTCTTTGGAATAGTATGGTATTTGTAATGGTATGGTTTGATTGGTAGGTTTAAATAAAAATTGTATTCTTTCTTGTAATGAGTGGATATGTTGAGTCATTATTTCGTTCTCAATCTCTAGTATCTCAATTGTCTGGTTTAGTCTTTTGAATCCCTCAGTCAATGAAGAACAATGATCGCAAAAAATTATCTTATTAGAGTCTTTTTGGATATTGTATTGCGGAAAATGTCTTGTGGCTTGTCTTAAAGATGGGCTTATGAAATAGTTTGGTCCAAGAGTGACTCTAGAGTAGTCTAGTGCTTCATTGAATTCGTTGAACCCTTTAAAAAGTTGGGTAGGAATGTCTTTAATTGAGTCTATTAATTCTATCCATGTTTGAAACACTCCTGGTACTCTTCCTTGGACTACTACGTAGAATCTGAAATTTTTGCCTTCATTTTTGTCTGTAAAGTAATGGCATAAAGAATTCACCACTGAGATGAAGTAGCTATTATCTTTAGGAACTTTGTTGTATGCTATCCACAAGTTGTCTATTAGCCATCTTCGAGGTTTATCTATCTTTGTTTCTGGTTTTACCCTGAAACTTAGATTAGATGGGGGGATAAAAAATTAAATTTTGTTTCCCAAAATATAGTATCTCGGTGCTTGCAATATTTATTCTTGTTTCTTCAAATCTCGTCTGCGGTTTAAATAAAGTATTTCTTAATAAACTTTGCAGATACATGTCTTTGTCTTTTTGTCCGTTGTTAGTTGAGCTGGCCGTCTTGTCTTTGCCTGTACTCATTCTTAAAATAAACAATTAGTTTTCATAAGTCTGCTTAGCTGATCTGCTAAGGAATTGTTTTTTCCTTTTATATGTTCTAGAGATATATTGTATATTGACGTAGAATCTAAAAAATTTAGCCATCTTCTTTTACTGCTATTTTTTCCTTCTATTTTCTTGTGGAATTTTACAATAGTCTCGCAGTCAGTTCTTACCAAAATTTCCTTTTTATTATAATATATAATTTAAAACTATTTAGTCCATAAATGACAGTTAAAATTTATGCATATATACTACTCATATTTTCTTTTTCTTTGTAATTTCCACTGTGATAGGCGCAAATTTTTTCGTCTTTCTTGTCTCCATATTTATTGTTCTTTGTTTTTAGTACTGCTCCTCATCCTTCTAGACTTCCGTCGGTTTCTACTATTGGGTAGTCGCTTTCTAGTGGGAGGGCTAAATCTGGTATATATTTTTAACCATTTGTTTGAGTTTTTGTACTAGTTTTATGTCTTTATTATTGAAAGTTTTTTGCCCAAGAATTCCAGTCTTAGAATATAAGGGTCCTCTGTATATTTATAATCAGTAAATCTAATTGATGTCTCTCCCTTATTATTAGTGTATGTAAGGTGGTCATTTGGCCTTAACATTTCTTTTCTACCAAATTTCTCTAAATTCCATTCTCTACCTGCATATTGATGGATCGTTCTCATCACTTCTACTTCTTGTGTCTTCAGGCTCAGAATCTGTTGGTTCCGGATTAGGATTTTCTCGTATAATCTTTTCTTGTATAGTCTTCTTAGTTTTTTCTTTAAGTAATTTGCAAAGAAATTTTTGTATTATTTTTTTTTTCTTTATTGTAAAAAACCCTTGGCTTTTTTGCTTGTTTCTTTTTATTTAAACGTATATTATATTGGTATCAGAGCTTAAAGTTTTTGGAAACTAAAAGTTTAGACAAAAATATTATATGAATAAGCACCCTTTTGCTGACGTATGTTGCGGTTGTAAAATTTTAGTTCTAAAATCCTACTCAGTACTCCCTCTTCTTGTTCCGTTATGTAGTTTAGTAGTATTCCATTGCTAAATCCATATATTTTCTCCCAAAATTACTTTTTTTTTTTTTTTTTTT
>JAJOOH010025693.1:0-23711 GCA_029582605.1 Solanum gracilifrons
AGTTTATAATTGAATTATTTATTTTATTTTGTTAAGATTAAGAAGCTCGTTAGTTGATTATATTAATTCATTTTATTTAAGTTTTAGCCAATTTTGTTACTTAAATTCAAATTGGCTATATTTATAAATCTCAATTGGCTTAATTGAAATTCAAATGGCCATTTTCCTTTTATAATTCTAGCCCATTTCTACCCCCCACCTTTAACCCATTTGAAGACCAAGTTTTGGGCCCCTTTTTAACTTTTCCAGTAGCCCAAACAAATTTTGGGCCTATTTCCCAGAAGACAAACCCATCCGCCCAATATTTCCTCTATTCCCAGCCCACTCCCAATTCACAACAATGCATTATACAATCAGCATTACAATACCAAAACCGACCCCACCCCATGTGTTTTCTTCTTCTTCCTTGCAAATCCAGCGAGCAAATCACGCCAACAATCACCTCACATCTCCTTTTCCCCTTTTTTAGGGATTTCCAATTTTTTTCACTGTTTCCTCGAAAAGGGCATATGAATTTGAATTTCAAATTAAAAATTTTGATTGTTTCCCCCCTAAATCAACCCCAAATCCCTCTATAAAAACGTCCATATTCTTTAATGTTTAAATATATATATATATATATATATATATATATATATATATATGAAGGTGGGGAAAAAGTGGAAAGGAAAAAGTGGAAAAGAAGGTTGGGAAAAAAGTTGAAAAAATAGACATTGGAGAAATAGAAAATATACATAGAGATATAAGGTTCACAAAAGAAAAGGAATTTGGGGGAGTCCAAAGCTGAAAGGTAAAAAAATTTCATAAGGTTCTGTCCTTGAAGTTTCCATCCAAGCTTTTCCGAGAAAAAAAGCTCCTTTGGTGGTGGAAGCTAGTTGTTTACCACTCTCATCCCAGTTCCTATTTCAAAAAAGGTACTTCCTTTCCCATTTTAATCTTGTTTGTTTAGCTCTTTGTCTTAGAATCTATTTTTTTTTATGTGTTGACTCAATTAGTTTCTTCATTATTTCTCTCGACATTGAGTGCTATGTGTTTTGGTCTAATTCTACTAGATGAGTCCAGTATCTCGAATGAGTTCTTTTGTTGTCCACCAGGTCATCTTACTCTTTTTGGTTTGTTCATATTAGAAGAATAAATCTTCTTATTGAGCATCTTATTTTGTTTAGATCCTATATTACATGATGCGTGCTTGATTATTCTTGGGATAATGTGTAGGTTGATCTAACATGTCTTGTTCATAGTTAAATTAGTATGATAATTGGATTTCACTATAAGTGTGTTTGGGTTATTGTGTTCATTCCAATGTCTCTGTCAGAAATCTAAATACTTAAAGATGCATTTATTTTTTCTTACATACTGAAGACATTTAGTTGAATTCATGTTTAATATGCTAACGAATTGGCATTTCTATTTATTTTGATGAAGTTGAACACCGTTCCCTTACAGCTCTAATGTATCAGTGGATTAGGAAGTTTAAGTGGTCCATTTTAATAGAGTTATTATGTATTCTTGTATATCTTCTGTGACTATTGTTTATATCATGTGTTATGGCTATCATGTTACCTCTTTTATAGTTTGTATCATAAAGAATTGGTTTAATCATGCTTAAGTAGATTAGTTGTCATATTCTGCTATAAGTTTCTTTCTTCTTTTTTATATGCTATGTGTGTAGTTTTCAAGTTAAAGGTTTGTAAGTTGGGTTCTTCATTTTGCTTATGTGCTCAACTTCCCACGTTGAGGGAAATAAATGTTTTACATTTGAAACAAGTTGCATAGTAGATAAGTGTTTGCTTTGTTAATAACAAATTTTAGTGTTACTTTCTTGTTTACATTGAGATCCTTCATTGCTTAAGATTAACTATCTATTGAACATGCGATTTTTTCTTTTAATACTATTTGGCTATACTACATGATTATTTCAAGTGCATCTTTGTCTGATTATTATGATTTTGAGGAAATACACCCCCTACTAATCTTTATTATTTATTTGCCTTGCATGTGATATGGATCTGAATTCACTTTGGACTCATTCCATGTATTGTTTTTGAGTTAAAGTCCATCTTTGAGTCAGCCTCATCTTTGTTCGAAGAAATGAAAGCTGAAACAGTCTCGGAAAGCCCAAAAAGGGGGTGTATACAGTAGTATACAGTGGTATACTTTATTGTACACACTGGTATACAGTCCGAAAATATAGTATACAGGTTTAGGAAAGCTAAAATATAGGTGAAAAATACAGAAACACAGAATTCAATAACAATACAGGTCCGGGAGTCCAAGAACCAGTTGTATCCATGGCGTATACCACCTGGTATACGCCTTGTCATTTGTGAGTGGAAAGGGCTCAAAAGTCCAAGGGAATTTTCTAATGCAGATCCATGAAAAGATTGGGCCAAAGTCCATTATTTGGACCAAAGTTAGATTTAGGACAGGAAAATAAACTGGACCCATCTGGTTTGAGAATTTTGGGCAAGATTGGCCCAAGTTTAATATTCTTCCTTTTGTTCTTATTTATTTGTATTTGAATTGACTAAATTTTTTATGTGTATTGATTTGACTTAATTAATTTTCCAAAGATAGTCATTTCTCCTTTTTTTTTATATTCAAAAATAAAAATATTTATTTTTATATTATTGTTTATTACTTATCTTTATTTTTATTATTTGTCTTGCAACTTTAGGAATTACTTCCCTTAGAAAGTTCCCCTTTAGTTTATTTCCCTTAAATAAAAAAATGAGTTTTATTTCTTAATAAGATTTTAAAAGTTAGTTGAAAAGTCAGTTTAGTCAAATCGCCGGTCAACCGCAAGTTAGTGGACATTCCGAGGGTCTAGCACCTTCTCGGAATGTACATTGAACTCAAACCCTTTTTATTCTCAATTGATTTTGTTTGTTTAAATCTTTTGAAAGAATTTTAAGTTTTCTAAATTTCTTTTCTTTTTTTTTAAATTAAGTGGCGACTCTGTTCTTTTGGAAATTCGATTTCTCTTCAATAATAAGTTTAATCAATTTTTCGAAAAAAGTCATTTTTTCTTTAATAAAAAAAATGGTGACTCTGCTAGGGAATTAAATAAGTTCTAACCATAAGATTTGACTATTTGACTAATTGCTATTAATTGTTGAATTGTTTATATGCTTTACTTGTTAAATTGTTATAAATTGTCATTACATTCATGGAATTTTCCAACTTGTATGTACAGTATATTAAGGACGGTTTCTGCATAATCGCAGCCAAACTTTTCATACTTGATCCTTTTTCAAAATGATCGGCAATTTATTGGTACGTCAGGCGTCCAATGGTTGTCGTGAGTTCCAGCCTAAGTTGTCCGCTTGGGTTCCCGATCTTTCAAAAGTCACTCTTAGTCAGCTAGCGTAGAGCGAAACCAAATCCTGAATTTAGCGCATTTTGAACTAAGTTGATCCAACACTCAAGGCATGTTGGGGCCATTAGAAGGCCCACCTTTTGTCTATTTGGCCCATTGGTCAATAAAAGACAATCATGCTTATGTGATTAATTAAAGGATGTATATGTCTTTTAAAACAAATCAACTATCTATGGGGGTGGGGGTAACTTACATTTTTTTGTTTTTCCTTAGAGGATGAATCCGATATATGAGCCCTTGAGGATCCAACTGGTGACCCTACCCCATTTTTATCTTCAAGTTTGGTGGAAGTTCATGAACAATGAAGACAAGAAGAAAGTTCAAAGACATATAGGCCATATCCCGTCACTAATGGAAATGGGGGTTTGGCCCGATCTAATCGGTACAATGGTGCAATTTTGGGACAACGATAACATGGAATTCCAGTTCGGGGAGGTAGAAATGACCCCCCACTATCGAGGAAGTTCTTGCAAGCTATGAGACTGTCGGCACGTGCAACAAGAGGAAATTTAAACTCGATACCGATCTCTTTTTTCCAAAAATATGGGACTTTGACGAAATTAAAGAAAAGCTTTCACTTGTCAAAGCTGAATGGATGGACAGGCTTCCCGAGTCAATCATTCCACTTCGAAAGCTTTATTATCAATTTAGATGCGCAAGAGCTTACGAGAAGTTCATAGAAGAGTTTGTCTCGGAAGAAAAATGGAAAGAAACACGTCCTCTTGCTTTTGTAATATGCCTACTTGGGACAACGGTATTTCCCCAAGGACCAAACTACACTATCCATCCAAGTGTTGTTATGGTCACTCATGCTATCTTTAATAGAGTGTACTACAGATCGGCAACCAAGTACTACAATTTGGCACCCATGATTCTTGCCGACATTTATAGAGCATTGGATAGGTGTAAGAACGGCAAACATTTCTTTCAAGGGTGCAACTTAATACTTCAGTGGTGGATGATGAGGCAGTTGCTCAAAGCTCATTATCCAAAAGAACCAGATCCATTGAGACAACCAAACCACCTTGAAGGACACGATTGGTGGATGAACCTTAATTATTTCAACAAAACTGGAGGACAAGAATTTTGGTATCCAAGACTTCAAGGGTTAAGAGAAAAAAATATGTAGTGGTCAATAGAAAGTTTAGTACTAACAAAAAAAATGGTGATTCAAAGCGAAAAGACTCCCTACTTGATACTTGCCAAATTGAGAGGAACTCGATCGTATGCCCCAACTCGAGTCCTTAGACAATTAGGAGCAAAGCAAGAGCTTCCTCGAACCGAAGACATGAGTAGATTCGTGACGTATCACGAAGATGGCCAAGTCGCCTTTTCTAGAAAGATACTTCAAGTATGGAAGGCTCGAAGGGTGTTGGGTGAGCCGGTGCCGAATAGATTTCATCCTAAATGTTCTAAAGAGTACAAAGAATAGTTAAGGAAAAACCTCGCTGGAACCATCGAGCCCGATCTAAATGTTCCTCATGTTATTGCAGATGTTGGTGCTAAACATCAAGTTCGACTCCATAGACTTCAAGAGAAGTATGAGATGAACAAGATGGATCATGAACGCCGACATTCAGAAGATGTCAAAGTCATAGCCTAATTGAAGAAAGAACTACAAAGAGTCAGACAATGCATGTCTGAATTATATGATAACATGTAGCAGCAGATTCAGTCTATAGAGAGGTTCAGACATCAGGAAGGGGGCCGACTAGTAAAAGATCACTTATGGGCAAACAGATATGCCATATGGGAAGAAGTCAACATCGCCAAGAGGACCGGACTTGGTGAAGGATTAGAGAAGGCTTGAAGCTTATTATCATCCCCTGCGTGGGATTGCTTTCATTTGTACTTGGTTTTGTTATTTCCTTTGTGAACTTATTTCCCCATTTATATGTTTTTAAACATTTTTTGAATGCTATTAACGAAATGTTTTGGGAATAATGAATTGGCTTTAAAAGACATAAACATCCTTCGATTCGCTAGTCCTACCCTTTGCACAAAAGGGTCACCAATATGTTTAAGATGCGATATTTGTTTGTCTGCTTGTGTGCTTTAACTGTTTATGTGATACGTTGCTTGGATTGAGGACATTTTTAGCCCACTCATTTTCAAAAATGTCTGAAAATCTCTACAATACCAAATAAAAGTCACTACTTTAATCTTCGACCAAATACTCTTTGAGTCTTTAGTTTCCCAACAAAATTCGAACTTCACTTTCAAATCCTTACTCTTCCATCTCATAAAAAGGTTGATTTTTCGTCTCAAGTCAAAAAGGAAGTTCGGACTGCATAGGGCCTGAATTCTCCTTGGGAGATACGTAGGCAGCTTTTCAAGGCCCAACCCCTATCTTTTTAAATTTTTCTTTTCCCATTCATTCTACATGGAAACGTGAATTCACACCAACAGATTCTAAGTGATGCAACAAGAAGACCTTAGCCCAACGCGAATCAACCTTCCTGGGTCACTAGTCTCAAAATAAAATAAGCAAATTCCTGCTTATTCAAAATCATTCCCCGTTACTCGTGGATTAATATGTCCTCAAACGAAGCAGCTTTTATGTGTTTACATGCTTTCTATGTCCTATTTTGCATTATTTGTCCTGAATCAAACTAACAGATTTGCCTTCGAGTTGTTTTCTTCTACAGGTACTTAGAACTGGTCTGTGTCAGTAAGCTGGTTGATCATCCCTACTTCACAAGATCCAAGGCTCCTAAAGATTCCTTCCCCAGTCAACACTCACAGAAGGTAAAAGTAGTAATGGGTGACAACAATGAAGATATTGGCCTTACCGATGTTGTCGTGGCTCAGCCCGTCATTGTTGATCAGAACGAACTATTTATGCAGTTGATGCAGCAGATCACCGAGATAAGGGTTGAAATGCAGAGAAGACAAGATTTGCCTAATCCAGTTTTTGCTTTAAATACTCTAGCAGATGGAAGGCCTCCACTCTACTTTCCTCTTTCAAACATAGAACGGGCTCAAAACCCACCCTCCAGTCCTGCTCAGAATCCCTCAACCATTAGCCTAACCGCCCAAAATCCATATTATGCCTCCGTCTCTTACCAGACACCACCCCTTCCTCAAAGTACCAATCCCCAGGTGCCACTTTCTCCTCAAAATGACAACCCCCAAACTTGTCCGCCCCCCCCCCCCTCAAAACCAAAACGTTAACAACTCGCACACCTCCCTCCACCACCAAAATCAGCATACCAGCGCCCAGACTTTCCCTCAAAACTATCAAGCCCCACAAAATTCCCAGAGTCCCATCATTGCTCCACCCCTACCTCAAAAAGCCCCTTTCCAAATACCAGTCCATAATGAGTCGTACGCCAATTGTTTTGAGCTCGACTACTATGAAGAGCGAGAAAGATAGTAGAGATCAAAGGAAGAGGCCAACAAGCTAGTTATGAAAGAAGAAATTTGAAAATCCATGAAAGAGGTGCACTGCATTCCTGAAGTCACCGGTTTGAGTTATGAGGATTTATGCATTCATCCAAATTTGAACCTCCCGAAAGGGTTCAAGGTAACAAAATTTTATGTTTTTGTAGGAATAGGGAACCCCTTAGCGCACCTGAGGGCCTACTATGACCATCTCATGGGATTTGGAAGAGATGAAACTTTATTAATGCGGGTTTTTAGCCGAAGTCTGGGCTGAGAGGCCCTGGAATGGTTTACATCTCATGAAATGAGACAATGGTCTAGCTGGAACGCTCTCGCTAAGGACGTTATCAATCAATTCTCATAAAATGTTAAGATCATTCGTGATCGTTATTCCTTAGAAAAGATGCAGCAGAAATCAAATGAAAGTTATAGAGAATTTGTATGCAGATGGAGAAAAGAGGCAGCTAGAGTTCGGCCTCCTGTGTTTGAGCAAGAAATCGTCGAAGTATTGATGAGTCTATAATTTGGACTCATTTAGGGATATATTTTGATAGAATTAGTATCCTCAAATGCATATTTTGTCTCAATATCATATGAAAATCCATGCAATAGCAGCCCAACTTCTAGATGGCATGACAACCATCAACAGAGCATGGTACACTCACGAGGATCAGGTCCCCCCTCTCACATTCAATCTATCCAAGGAGCAGATGGAAAGGGATCATGAGAGAGACCAAAACATGGCCAAGATCATGACACATCTTGACATTTTATCCAAAAATATTGTGGGGAATGGTGCCTATAGTGTCAATGTTGTTGGGGTCTGGTGTGTAAATCCTGAGGACACGAAGTTTGAAGGCTTGTATAATGAAGAGGTAAATTTTCTAGTCAACCAAGGCGGTGGTTATCATTCAAACTACCCGAGGCATAGTGGTAACTAGGGTTGGGCTAGAGAAGATGGTTAGAAGGATCGCGATAGAGAATGGAGGGACTTAAATCCTAAGGGGAAGTATGGGGAGAAGGACAGGTATGTGCCTCCACATGACCGCCAAAAGTCGATGGATTCGGAAGGTGGTCGGTGTGAGGATATGCTTTCTCGCATCCTCAACAAAGTTACGGGGTCAGACAAGATCTTGGAAGAAATGAAGGAAGATGTGTCGACCCTGAGCCAGACCGTCACCTCCCATTCAATATCAATCAAGCAGCTGGAGACCCAAATGGGTCAGATGTCGTCTCACCTAAATCTGAGACAAAAAGAGGTTCGCCTAGTAAGACTATGGTCAACCCTAAAAATGAGGTTTGAAGGTGGACTTGCGTCGTGCCATGACATTAACTAAGGCGTTGTTTGGGAGGCAACCTAAAACCATTCATTGCTTTATGTTGATTTGATAAAATAATGGTGTGTTGATTGTGCAGATGGAAGTGTAGAGAGTGAACGAAAAGTGCAGATTGGCGAGAAACAGGTCCAATCAGTGAATCGCCAAATGGTTTGGCAACCCCGAACTAGACTGTCGTTAGACTCAAGACCAACTTACATTGGAGTCTGTAAACCTCAGCGAGCACAGGAAATAATTGGCGAATCGCCGACCATGTCGGTGATCCCAACGGAGACCGCCGTTTGGACTCCCAAAATAACTGGAAGTTCTGTTAAATTTAGAGAGGCAAGTGGCTACTTGGCGAAACGTCGAGTGGTTTAGCGATCCTGACTAATGTCGCCAAATGGGCGAAAATTGGACAGTTTTTCAGGTCAAAGGTTTAAAAGTTTCAAAATTTATTCCCTTTCCCTCACCTTTCCATCATTCCAAACTCACACCCACACTCTAGTTTTATATTTCTTGCATTTTTTGGGTATTTTAAGTTGTTGATTTGTGCTCGGAAGATGGATTACATTGTTCCTAGCAATTCAATTACATTTTAGTCAGCACGAAAGGTTGGATCCCAAACTCTAAGTTCTTTCTATCGATTTTGTACTCAATGCAAGGATATTACCTTGTTGATGTGTGCTAGGCCTCTGGTAGGATTAAAAAAACTGTTTGCCTGTTAGATTCACTAATTTTTCCCATACCGAGTTAAATAGTTAGTTCCTAAAAATTTTACCATAAAGGAGATGAAAAATTATGGTTTGTGCATGAGTGTCATTGGGTCTAATCCTAATTTGAGTTGTGCATGCCTTGATTTTGTTTTTGGGGGTTGCATGAAGGCATGTTGAGCCGTTTGGCGAGCTGGGTCGAGCTCGCCGAACCACTTTGTGGCTCGCCTAATGACCCCATCTCGCCTTTAATTTCATGCTATATATTTTGTTAGCTTTTGAAAGTTTCGACGAGAAGCATGAGTTCCCCAAAAGCACTCGTTTGATCGTCGAAAGGATTGGAAAGTCTGCTTGTAACTGATTGTCCTTGTTTTGTTTGTCGAATATTTTCTAACTTTGCCTCAAAGCTTTGCAGACATGGCTAGACCTAAAGTTGCAGGGAGAATCATGCCACCGCGACAGATAAGAGCGAAAAATTTCAGGAAAGATACAAATGAAGTGAATCCTCCCAAGACGGGAAGTGAGGGCAAAAAGCCTAGTTCCAGCAAGAGATCTGTCCCCCGAGATCCCACTGTCCCTTCGTGGACTCGTAGATTCTTCATAAGTCCACAAATTGTACTCATTTAGGGCAATATTTTGATAGAAATTGTGTCCTCAAATTCTTATTTTATCTCAATATCTAATGAAAACCCTTAAGTTTTAGGTATTTGAAATTTGAAGGAAAGCATGGACACTATGTCGCAAAAAGGAAAGAAAGGGCTGAAAAGAACGAAGAAATGAAGGCCTGAGGATCGCCAAGTCCACTTGGCGAGTCGTCGAAAGGTCCTACTTCACCTTTTGTTGTGCTGAGCCCTGAAAAAAGGATCAAGTCGGTGGAAAAAGGGAGCAGTCGGCGCATCGCCGAGCAGTTCCGCGTAGCAGTACCATGCCACCCAATAACCCAAAGCACGACTATTCTATTCTAGAAATTAAAATAAATGTTCGGCTCCTTAAAAATAATAATAAGTTCAGTATTTATAGACTTCACAAAATAATTTTTGTGGATCGTTCGGTGAAGTTAGTCGATATCGCCTAATGACTTCGGTGATTCACCCTTCGTCTGTCTTATCGTTGTTTCGTTCTTGCCTTCCACATCTTCACGTTCTGGACCATTGGGCAGTATAGTACTTCTTCACGGAACTATTCGGCGAAGCGCCGACTGCTTCTTTCATCGCCTTTTTTATCCTTCTCCTTCAGGGCTTTGCGTACCAGAATAAAGGGCGGAGTAAATCCCTTCGGCGAATCACCAAGTGTGCTTGGCGATGCTCGGGCTTCAGCTTCCTCGTTCTTTCAGCCTTTTTGTTCCTTTTTGCGCCTAAGTGTCCATGCTTTCACTAAAACTTCAAATACCTGAAACTGAAGAGTTTTCATCAGATATTTAGACAACATAAGAATTCGAGGACACTATTCTTATCAAAATAAAGCCCTATATGAGTCCAATTTGTGGACTCAACAACACCCCCAACTTAAACTTTTGCTTGTCCTCAAGCAAACTCAAGTTCAGCTGTTCAAAAAAGGTGTCTCATACAGTGCTACACAAGACTCAATCATGAACATACACAACAAGATTCAAATTACTTATGCAAAGATCAACTGTGTACTGAAAGATTCAAGTTGTGACACACCATTACCAGAGATTCTCATGCTCGCAATACTTGCTACTTGTGCGAGTTCAAGCTCGACAAAATGTATCTAAATTCCCTCACATGAAGAATGATTCCATATTCACATACAGAGGTTAATCAATTTAAGATCAATAATCAGATGCAATGCTCACACTCCAAAAGAGGAACACAATGCATGCTTTCACCCATAGGTTTGCCCTTATTTTCCAATCGACTTTTGATTCGGCTTACTCAAGATAAAAAAGTTCTTTCTAACGCTTGTAATGAGGCTGAGTGTAAAGGTATGGTCATTTAGGCTCAGTGACTTTTTCATCCTCGTGAGATGTGGTATTCTCAAGGCATTCCCCTTCTCCTCCTTTATCAATTCTTTTTCTAATGCTTCTAAGTCGCCTGTTTATTCGCCTTCATGGATTTCTTGGAACCCCGATTTCCTTCGTACCTTATTCCACATTTTTTTTGAAGGGGTTTCCACTTATGCAATCCCATGGGTTAGGGGCGACTTTTTCTTGCACTTCTTGACTTCTCCTTTTCCTTTTCACCACACCCCCAACTAAGGCTTTTGGCCTAAGTTGGCTATTCACTAAATCACAAATTAAGAGGATTGTAGGTAGTGGGTCAAGTAAGGTCTAGGGTTCATCAAGGTTCTTCCAAAGAAAGGTAAGTCGCAAAGGGTGTTCAAAAGAGTTTCATACACTCATGGTAGGCCACAAAAGAGGTATATGTCAAATTTGGCTCACACTCTTTAAAGTTGCCTAAGATCATTTCAAGAGGACACCTTTCTAAATCAATCAGACTAACAGGGCGAATTCTAGGTTTATTCATGCATGGTTCAAAGCAAGCTAATCACACAAGACATCGACACTTACGTTAAGCAGGACTACACACTTTCGCTAGTGTGCAACGGTCATAATAAGATAATCAATTCGATAAATGGCTAATCACAACGAGATGCAAAAAGTTCATATATTGTCTATGCAACTTCATTTGGCCTCATCGTAGCCATACATTCTTGTTCGTTCAATTGAGAGCACTATTCAAGTCATCGGTATTGATCGAAATTGAGACTTAAATTTTTGCAAAAGAACAGTCACATTCAACTCATGAGGGGTGGCAAAAATGTGCAAAATATTCAAAAAATTTGGAAGGGTCAAAATCATTTTGCAATTAAAAGTAAACGGAGCCACGAGCTCAACCATCCACAGAAAAGCAGTTATTAACACAATTATAAATAGACAACCCAAATGTATTCAAAACACGAATCATAAACAGCACACAAAAGTGTGGGCCTCACCCCACCACAAATTAAAAGCAATTTGTCCTCAAATACAGGTAATACGAAACCAATAGGCAAGATAAAGAAAGATAGAGAAGGAGGTGAAGAGGGGATCCTGGCTAATAGGTTGCTCCATCTATCTAGACATTGATGCTTTCGCTTGCAAAAACCGTCCACTTGGCGATATTAGTCAAACTGGGTAACTCATTCGGTGGAACGGTGACTATGAGTTTATCCGCCGAAGGTTACAGAACTGCTACTATACGAGGGTCCCAACGGTGAATTCTATCATGGTCGCCAAAATGATCGGTGATTAGCCAATGATTTGTGAATTTGGCGATCTGCATCGAGATCGCCAAACTTGTTAGCGATGCGCCGAGGTGCTTTTTTGAGTCCACCGAGTTTTATAGGCTCTGTACGAATCTTGTATTGAGCCAAACGGTGGATCCAGTCAGGCTTGCAGACCTGTTTGGTGACTCGCGAAATGGACTTTCTGCTCGCTGACCTGAAGTTTTCCACACTTTCCTCGTTTTAACCTACAACACAACACACTATTATACATAAAAGTAAAATCCTAAACATTTAAGACCTTGGGTTGCCTCCCAAGAAGCGCCTTATTTACCGTCGTGGCACGATGCAAATCTGTGCTCAAGTTTCATTGTTGGGGTTGGCTAGGTCCTCATTAGGCCACCCCTTGTTCTCTACTGATGGAGTTGAGGCAACGTATTACTCATCAGGTCCTCGAGCAGTTGGACAGCTTTAGAATGAGACCAAATCATCCGCTTCATTCCTTCAATGTCTTCCTTCATTCCTTTCAGTTCTCTATCTTGCTCAGTCACCTTGTGGAGAATGATTGAGAGCATTCCCTCAAAGCGTTTAACCTCATTGTCCTTGAGACTTCTTCGCTCATAAGGAGAGATATATTTATTCTTTCTCTTACACTGGATTTCGATCCTCACTATCTTTTTAGCCAACTCATCCATCTGAGTCATTGGGGCGGCCAATGATGAGTCCACAAATTGGACTCATTTAGGGCTATATTTTAATAGAATTAGTGTCCGCAAATGCTTCTTTTATCCTTGTATCTGATAAAAACTCTTAAGTTTCAGGTATTTGAAGTTTGAGTGGAAGCATGGACACTTAGGCACAGAAAGGAACAAAAAGGCTGAAAAGAACGAAGAAACTGAAGCCTGAGCATCACCAAGCACACTTGGCGAATTCGCCGAAGGGACGTACTTTGCCCTTTGTTCCGGTACGCAGAGCCCTGAAGGAAGAGGATCAAATCGGCGGTAAGAAAGAGCAGTCGACGCGTCGCCGAACAATTTCGCGAAGCAGTACAATATCGCTCAATGGTCCAGGATGCAGAGAAGATGTAGGCAAGCATAGAAGACGATATACCAAATGATCGGCGAATAGCCGAGTCGATCGGTGATTCCCAGTTACCTCGCCGAACGATCCGCCTCAATACTATTTTGTGAAACTATAAATACTAGCTCTCTATTAGTTTTAAAGGGGGTCTGAACATTCTTGCAATTTTTCACTTTAGCTTTCATAGTTTCTCTCAAGTTTGGAGAGGGTTTTGTGGGAGACTTGAAGAAAGGAGTTCATTTTCCCCAAGTTGGAAATGGGTCTTCTTTATTCTTCTTTTGTAGCTTAATTCAAGGTTTAATTTATATACCTAGTTGATTTCTTTATCATGTTTGGTATAATTTCGTATGTCTTGATGTGTGGCTAAAAAACCCCATTTTGGGGTGTGATTTAGCAAATATGGGTTGATATTCTTGTTGGGTTTTGCTTGCTGATAGGTTAGATGTATTTTAATGGTGATTTCACCTACTGGTTGTGGTTTAATCTAAAGTAGTTGCAAATACAAAGCCGCCCATGTGTTTTCGTCTTGCCCGAGAGGGAGGTCACGAAACCAAAACCACTAGATTGATGGCCTAAGGAGTGGGTCGACATGAGGTTCAACCCGAGAGGGTGAGCCCTAGTCCCATATCCTAACACTCAGCTCGAGAGAGTGAGTGGGGTAAGGCGTAGGTTGGTCTTCATGCGGCAAATGGGTATCCGAGAGGAACACATTTGAAATGGGGTAAGTTGCCTAAGAGGGAACTTATTTCCATTTAAAGCTTAACCTAGTCACTATTGTCTTACAAATTTCCTATTGAAAGCATGTACCCAACGATTTATCTCAACTTGTATTACGGTCACATCCCAATAACTTCTCCCCATACTTGATTTTCTCTTTATTTTTGTTGTTTTAGCTATATCTGTGACAAACTCCCATTGATATTTGACATTTTGGTGTCACCCACTTGAATTTACTTTGTTTTTATTCGATAATTTCTCAAACTACAGTTAACTAGAACGAAATTCTAGCCTAACTACTATTTTCACTACTACTACCTTGGGACACGACCCCAACCCTTGGTTGGATTACTATATTATCGACGATCGTAGACACTCATATCGTTGGATATTGTCGTTGGTCACGATAAGCATCAACCAACATGAAGTCCTTTTCTATTTGTTGGTTCGTTTCAGCCATCTGATTAAACAGTTGGGTTGCTATCACATATGGCTATTTCGCAATGCCTCCCGGAATGAGTGGTCGACCAACCTCTTGTTTCCAGAACCAAGACTTCTGTAGAAACAGTCAAGGAGACCTATGTTGGGAATGTCATGATTTGGGCATTGATTGATCAGTTCATTAAACCTTGCCCATGACATATGGATCCATTCACCCTCCAATTGCTTGAAGGTGAGGATACACTCCCAGAATATCATTACCTCTACTGGAAGAAACTCCATTAGCTCCCGAGTGTTGCTCGCCATACTCACTTCCTCTGCTTCAATATAGACAAGATAACAAAACTACAAGTTAAGTTAGTAAATTACAACTAAGAAGAACAAAAATTCTACTAATCTAAAAATTCTCAAATAATACCACTCCCCGGCAGCGGTGTCATTTTGATGCTTATCGTGACCAACGACACTAACATACGGTATGAGTGTCTACGATCGTCGATAGTATAGTAACCCAACTAAAGGTTGGGGTCGTGTCCCAAGGGAGTGGTTGTGAGAATTAATAGAAAATAAAATTTATCTCTAACTAGTCGTAGCTAAAGATATTAACGAGTAAAAACATAGTAAATAATAGGGGGTGACACAAAAGTGTCAAATAATGATTTGGGGGTTTTATCACAATTAGTAAAAATAGAAAAAAATTTCAAGAAAATCAAGTATGGGGAAATGATCTTGGGGTGTGACCGCAATACAAGGTTAGATAAGTAATTGGGTACATGCTTTTGAAAGGAAATTTGTAAGATAATAGTGACTAGGCTAAGCTTTAAATGGAAATAAGTTCCCTCTCGAGCAACTTACCCCGTTTCAAATGTGTTCCTCTCGGACACCCATTTGCCGCACGAAGACCAGCCTACGCCTTACCCCACTCACTCTCTCGAGCTGAGTGTTAGGATATGGGACTAGGGCTCAATCTCTCGGGCGGAACTTCATGTCGACCCACTCCTAAGGCAATCAGTCTAGTGGTCTTGGCTTCGCGACCTCCCTCTTGGGTAAGCCGAAAACACATGGGTGTCTTTGTATTTGCAACTACAAATCCTTTTGATTAAACCAAAACCACTAGGTGAAATCACCATTAAACTACATCTAACGTATCAGCAAGCAAGACCCAACAATAATATCAACACATATATGCTAAATCACACCCCAAGAATGGGGTTTTTAGCCACACATCAAGAAATAACAAAATACACCTAAAATGATAGTAAAATCAAATGGGTATAAGAAATTAAACCTTGATTTAAGCAGAGGAAGAATAATGGAATAGAACCACTTCCAACTTGGGGAAGATGAAATCCTTCTTTCTTCAAGTCTCCCAAAAACCCTCTCCAAACTTGAGAGAAAAATATCCAAAAAGTACTATTCTATTCTTGAAATTCAAATAAATGTTCGGCTCCTTAAAATTAATAATAAGTTCAGTATTTATAGACTTCACAAAATAGCGTTGGTGGATCTTTCGGCGAAGTTAGTCGATATCACCTAATGACTTTGGCGATTCACCCTTCGTCTGTCTCATTGCTATTTCATCTTTGCCTTCTGCATCCTCACGTTCTGGACCATTGGGCGGTATAGTACTGCTTCGCAGAACTATTCGGCGAAGTGCCGACTACTACTTTCATCGCCTCTTTGATCCTTCCCCTTCAGGGCTTCGCGTACTGGAACAAAGGGCGGAGTAAATACCTTCAGTGAATCGCCAAGTGTGCTTGGCGATGCTCGGGCTTTAGCTTCTTCGTTCTTTTTAGCCATTTTGTTCCTTTTTGCGCCTAAGTGTCCATGTTTTCACTAAAATTTCAAATACTTGAAACTTAAGAGGTTTCATCAGATATTTAGACAAAATAAGCGTTCAAGGACAGTATTCTTATCAAAATAAAGCCCTAAATGAGTCCAATTTGTGGACTCATCATTGGCCTGTAACAAGACTTAAATCTTCATACCCATTTGAATGCAAGCTCATTTAGGTATAAATTTATATCTCTTCATGTGTGGCTAAAAACCCCAATTCTTGGGGTGTGATTTAGCGAATATAGGTTAAGATAATTGTTGGGTCTTGCTTGCTGATAGTTTAATTGTGATTTTTATTAGTGGTTGTGGATGAATTTAATGAATCTGTGGTTCCAAATACAAGTTTATTTATGTGTTTTCGGCTTGCTCGAAAGAGAGGTCATAAAACTAAGACCACTAGATTGATAGCCAGTGTGAGTGGGTCGAAATGAGGCTCAACTCAAGAGAATGAACCCTAGTCCCATGTCCCCACACTCAGCTCGAGAGAGTGAATGAGTTAAGGCGTAGCCTGGTCTTCATGTGGCATGTGGGTGTCCCAGAGGAACACATTTGAAACGGGGTAGATTGCTCGAGAAAGGGCTTATCCCCCTTAAAGCTTAGCCTAGTCACAATTACTCTATGAATCTTCTATGGAAAGCATGTACCCAATAATCTAGTTTAATCTGTATTCCCATCATATCCCAAGGATCCCCTCTTATTGCTTAGAAACCCTTATTTATTTCGCTGTTTTTCCTTACTAATGACAACCCCGCCCCCTCATCGTTAATTGACATGTTTGTGTCCCCCTTTAATTTACAATGTGTTTACTCATTAGTGTCTTTAGCTACGACTAGTTAGAACGAACTTTTATTTTTCTATAAATTCTCAAAACAACTCTCTTGAGACGATCCCAACCCTTGGTTGGGTTACTAAACTATTGTACGATCGTAGACACTTTCATCGAAAGGTTTGTCTTGATTACGCAAACATCAAAATGGAGCCGCTGCCAGGAGTGGCAGCAGCATTTGAGAATTTTTAGATTAAAAGAAATTTTGTTCTTCTTAATTGTAGTTTACTTACTTAACTCTTAGTTTTGTCTAGCTTGTTTGTGTGCTGAGATAGGATAATGAGTATACATGATAGAGATGGTGAACCAATGAAGCACCTCCCAGTAGAAGTGATGAGGTTCAGGAATCGCATCCTGACCTTCAAGCATCTAGAAGGAAAACTTTTTCATGAGTCGTGGCTGTGGTTTAAAACACTATTGACACAATGCCCAACTCATGAGATCCCTGATCTAGTTCTACTGGAATGCTTCTATAGGAGTCTAAATCCAGGAAACAGAGGAATAATCGACCGTCTTATCCCAGGTGGCCTTGAGAGATACTCCTATGAGACCGCAGCCAAATTCCTTGACCGTTTGGCTAAAACCAACAAGGATACGGAGAGGGACCAGCAATTGATCATTTTGCTGGGTCAAATGGATAACTTGACCAAAAATGTCGAGGAACTGGAGTTGATGTCCAAAGAGAAGAGCAAATGCATACTACCTACAGAGCAGGGAAGATCTATGGACATTGAAAATAGACGTATCAAGGATATGTTATTAACCATTCTCCAAAAGCTAAATGAGTAAGATAGAGTGTTAGAGGAGATTAGAGAAAATGTAGAAGTGCTAAATCAGATGAGCGGTTCTCACTCTAAATCTATCCAGCTAATTGAAACTCTCTTGGGTCATGTGATGCCTCATTTCCATCAGGCACGAAGCAGGGGGCTACCAAATGATATTTTGGCTAGCCCCAAAAGTGAAGTTTAGGTGTTAACCTGCGTCATGCCACGACGTTAACTAAGGCGTTGTTTGGGAGACAACCCAAAACCGTTAACTGCTTTGATTATGTTAGTTTTGAAATAAAGGTGTTTTGATTTTGTAGGATTGGGCATGAAACGTTTGTGAAAAGTATAGGATGAAATACACAACTTCAAATTAGCGAATCGCCGACTAGATCGGCGACCCCGACAAAGACCGCCATTTGGATCCTTACTTTGACTGAAGGTCCTGTAAAACTCAGTGAGGTAGATAAACACTCGGTGAATTGTCGAAGTAGCGGAGCAAATTCAACTAATGTAGCCGAATGGGTGATATCTGGATGGTTTTTTAAAAACCACGAGTCTTGACTTTCAATCCTTTTTTTATATTCTCTTAGTCTAGATTTTTGCAAAATCATACCTACTTAGTATTTTCAGAATTTTCGCACCTCATAAGTGTTCTAGATGCTTTAGTAGTGCTTGGATCTGTACTAACCTACTGCCTTGCATCACAAACTTGACTTAAGCTTCCTAAAAGGTTGGTTCTCCAAACCCTGCATTTAATTGTGATATTTATATTCTCATTGCAAGTAATTTTATCCTATGTCGTGTGTTGTGCCTTTCTGATAAATTTAGACTATTCGGCGTGCTTAGGTGAGTTTGCTGAATCACTGGGCGGTTCGCCAAATGACCCCATCTCGCCTTTAATTTCATGCTACTTATGATAAAGGCACCGTAACTTTTGGCTAGAAATCTTTGATCGCCAAAAATAGTCTGCGACTCACCGAAAGTCTCCGTGGTCGCCCTTTTTATCTGCACCCCTGAACCTTTTTGCATTGTATCCTTTGGTAGATAAAATCCTGCTCGCCAAAGCAACTTGGTGACTCGCCGATCTATTCGGTGAGTTTTTATGCAATTGCACCCCTCTAAATTTGATTTAGTTGTTTTAACTTCTTCCGAATTCTTTGCCGAAATGGCTAGAACTAAAGTTGCAGGAAGAAGCAGGCCACTCCAAGGTAAAACAAAATGGATTACAATCAACGAGGATGCAGATGCATTCAGAAACAAGGTTGCTAAACTTTCCACAACTAGTGAAAAAGGCAAGGGCCAACACAAGACCCTTGAATTATCAAATGCAAGCACTGGCAGTAATGGCTTTTACATAAATGACCCCAACCAATCTGAAAGCAAAGGTGTGAGTTCTGATGAGGATAATATGTTAACAGCACAATGGTCTGAGCAGCGAATTAAGAAGCTGAATGATCCATCCAGGGCCAGGACTCCCCAGCCTACCACTACTACACCTCCAGTTCCTGAGTAGGCAATTATATTATCACCTCCAGTACAAGGTCCTCTGCCTAAATCAATGAATCGAGTAAAGGCTAAGAGGCAGAGGACAATTATGGAGGAAAAGTATTTGTCCATAGACGGGGTTATAGACAAGCACCCAGAGATAATGGAGTAACTGAGATACCACAAGTTCCAAATCTTCACCAAACCCCGTGTCCCTTATATTCCAAACTGGGTAAAAGAGTTCTACAGTACATACAATGCACTAATACCCCAGCAAAAGTAGCTAGTTCCAGCCTTCAAAGAAGTTGACTATGTGGTTGTCAGAGGCAGGAGGGTGAAGTGTGATAGTGAGGAAATCAACGCAGTCTTAGGCATGTCCACGAATATTGGGGATCACTGTTAGTATTTGATCAAAACAAAGAAGTTGGATGAGATGAAAAATTGGTTAGCCCCACTAATTTCAAATGAGACTTCAAAGTGGTCGGCGGAAAGAGTTTCAAATGAAAAGAAAGAACTAAATATAGTCGCAAGGTTCTGGTTCAGTTTTATCAACAGAACAATTATACCGTCCCAAAATGAGTCGATCATTCGCCTTGCCAAGGTAGCTTTCTTGGGTTGCGTCATAGAGGATACTCAGATAAACTTGGGTACAATCATTGCTTCAGAGATACTCATGCATGCAAGAGAGAGCCGAACCTCACTTCCATTCCTAGTCTTGATCACAGAATTATGAAAATGAGTCTGAGTGTCTCGAGATGCCAAGAAGGATGTAAACGTGATGCCCACAACATCTACTGATATCCAGAGGATCGAAGCCGAGTACCTTAAGAATCAAGCAGAAATGAAATGGGAATCATTGGTGGAGTTAGTGAACACAGAATCATCCCTTGTAGAGGCAACTCTGCCTACTTCGGTCCCAGGGCCTTCAGGTATATCCATTGCCACTGTTACTTCCACTGATACTCCAGGTTCTTCTGCTGCCGCACAATCGCCAAGACCCACTACTGTTGCTGATGTTTCTCGGGTTCCACTCACCGAGGCTTCCCTACTCCAGATGGGACAGCTGGCCCTTTCTTCTAATCGTCGGGTTGCTAGTCTAGAGGCCTCTGTTCCAGGCATGATCTAGGTTTTCCTAACTGATATTATTACACCTCTGAGCACTACTATTAATGCTCTAGCGACCAGTATAGTAGTGTGTGAGCGCGACCAAGGAGCCACAAAGGAGGTAACAGCCTTAAAATCTGCCATTGCAGAACTGAAGAAAGATGTGGACTACCTAGAGTCCACCGATATGTCCATGATCTTTGGAATAGTGGAAATTCCAGATGTGCCCAAAATGCATCAGACTACCACCAGACATGGAGATGGAATGGAGCATACAGCTGATCTCGAATCGGAGGCAGAGACTGACGAAGAGATGTTTGAAGAAGCTGCAGCGGATGACATAGCCAAGACTGAAGAAATTATGACAGATGTTGTTGTACAGGCTTCCTTGGCAAAGGCTCCTGCTGAAGGATCCAATGAAGCTGGTCCTTCTGGAAGTCACTCTAGGAACTGAAGCCCAGACATATGGAGCAACCGATTAGCCAGGATCTCCTCTTTACCTCCCTCTCTGTCTTTCTTTATTCTAAATTCTGGATATTCTGTTATTTGTATTTGAGGACAAATTGCTTTTATTTGTGGTGGGGTGAGGCCCACCTTTTGTGTGCTATTTGTAACTCATGTTTCCACTTACGTATTTGGGCTTTGAGCTATTGTTGTGTTAAAAACTGCTTTCTGTGGATGATTAAGCTTACGGCTCCTTTTTGTTTTTAATTGCAAAACAATTTTGACCCTTCCGAAATTTTTTGAATTTTTTGCACATTTTCGCCACCTGCTATATGCATTTGAATGTGGTTGTTCTTTTGTAAAAATTTGAGTCGTTGTTCTGATCAATATCGATGACTTAAAT
The DNA here is from genome assembly GCA_029582605.1 of Solanum gracilifrons. Classification (NCBI taxonomy): domain Eukaryota; kingdom Viridiplantae; phylum Streptophyta; class Magnoliopsida; order Solanales; family Solanaceae; genus Solanum; species Solanum gracilifrons. Next base: position 21,121 of record JAJOOH010025693.1, read on the forward strand.
AGTGCTCTCAATCAAACGAACATGAATGTACGCTATGCTGAGGCCAAATGAAGTTGCATGGACAATATGTGAACTCTTTGCATCTCGTTATGACTAGCCTTGTATCAAATAGATTCTCTTGTGATGATCATTGCACACTAGCTAAAGTGTGGAGTCTTGTTTAACTTATAGTGTCAATGCCTAGTGTGATGAGCTTACCTGTGAACTATACATGATAGATCCTAGAATTTGCCCCGTTGGTCCGATCAACCAAGTGATGTTATCTCTTGATATGATCTTAGGCAACTTCGAAGAGTGTGAACCAATTTGACATATACCTCTTTTGTGACCTACCTTATGAGTGTGTGATTCTCTCTTGAACACCCTTTGAGCCTTACCTTTCTTTGGAAGAAAATTGATGAAAACTAGACCTTTCTTAATCCATCACCCATAATCCTCATGAAGTTATGGTTAGTTTGACTAGCCAACTTAGGCCAAAAGCCTAAGTTGGGGCTGTGGTGAAAACAGAAGGCAAATCAAGAAATGCAAGAAAGTCCCTCTTACCCATGATTTTTAGAAAAATGGAACCCCTCCATACAAAAAGAGAAAAGAAAAGATAGAAAAGAAAAAGAAAAAGAATGAAAAAGAAAGTTGCGTAATAAAGTACAAAAGAAATGGGGTTTCCTAACAATTCATGGGAAGCGAATAATAGGATGACTCATGAGCACTAAAGAAAATGATGAAGGAAAAGGGAAGGAAGTGTTGTCAGCACCACATCTCATGAGGATGAAAGTCACTAAGCCTATATGACCATACCTTTGTACTCAGCCCCATTACAAGCCTTGAAAAGACCTTTTTGATCTTGAGTGAGCTGAAACAAATATTAATTGGAAAATACGAGCAAACCTATGGATGAAATTATGCATTATGTTCTTCTTTGTGAGTGTGAGCGTTGCATCTGATTCCAAAGCTTTAAACTGTGAAACCTTTCGTGTGAATATGGAATCATTCTTTGTGTGAGGGCATTTGAACACTATTGTTGAGCTTGAACTTGCATTTGAAGCAAGTATAGTGAGCATGAGATTCGTTGATATTGGTGAGTCACAACTTGAATCTTTAAGTGCACATTCGATCTTTGAATAAGTAAATTGAGTCTTGGTGTGTGCATTCATGATTGAGTCTTATGTAGCACTATTCGAGAAACCCTTTTTGAACGGCTGAACTTGAGTTTGCTTGAGGACAAGCAAAAGCTTAAGTTGGGGGTGTTGATGAGTCCACAAACTAGACTCATTTAGGGAAATATTTTGATAGAAATTGTGTCGTCAAATTCTAATTTTATCTTAATATCTGATAAAAATCCTTAAGTTTCAGGTATTTGAAGTTTGAAGGAAAGCATGGACACTATGTCACAAAAAGGAACGAAAAGGCTGAAAACAACGAAGAAATGAAGGCCTGAGGATCGCCAAGTCCACTTGGCGAGTCATCGAAAGGTCTTACTTCGCCTTTTGTTCCAGTGTGCTGAGCCCTGAAAAAAGTATTAACTCGGCGGAAAAAGGGCGCAGTCGGCGCATCACTGAGCAGCTCCGCAAAGCAGTACCATGCCGCCCAATAACCCAGAGCACGACGATGTTGAAGGCTGGTGCAAGATGGCGATGAATTACACCAAAGGGCGAATCGCCGAGTTGATCAGTGATTTCAACTAACGACGCCGAACGATCCGCTACAACACAAATTTGTGAAAGCTATAAACACTAGTTAGAGTTTTAGTTTTAGAAAAGAAAAACAATTATTATAATTTTCATATAGAATAGTACTTTTTGATATTTTTTCTCTAAGTTTTCGAGGGTTTTGAAGACTTGAAGTAAAAGAGGGTTTCATCTCCAAGGATTTGGACTTGGGTCTCTTGGATTCTTCATTCTTGGCCTATAACAAGACTTAAATCTTCATACCCATTTGAATGCAAGCTCATTTAGGTATAAATTTATATCTCTTCATGTGTGGCTAAAAACCCCAATTCTTGGGGTGTGATATAGTGAATATGGGTTAAGATAATTGTTGGGACTTCCTTGCTGATAGTTTAATCGTAGTTTAATTGTTATTTCATTTAGTAGTTGTGGATGAATTTAATTAATTTGTATTTGCAAATACAAGTTTATTTATATGTTTTCGGCTCGCTCGACAGAGAGGTCATAAAACTAAGACCGCTAGATTCATGGCTAATGTGAGTGGGTCGACATGAGTCTCAGCTCAAGAGACTGAACCCTAGTCCCATGTTCGTACACTCAGCTCGAGAGAGTGAGTGGGTTAAGGCGTAGGCTGGTCTTCATGCGGCAAGTGGGTGTCCGAGAGGAACGCATTTGAAACAGGGTAAATTGCTCGAGAGAGAGAGCTTATCCCCCTTAAAGCTTAGCCTAGTCACAATTACTCTATGAATCTTCTATGGAAAGCATCTACCCAATAATCTAGTTTAATCCGTATTCCCGTGACATCCCAAGGATCCCCTCTCATTGCTTAGAAACCCTTGTTTATTTCATTGTTTTTACTTACTAGTGACGGGGGGGGGGGGGGGGGGGGGGGGGGGGGGGGGGGGGGGGGGGGGGGGGGGGGGGGGG
>JAJOOH010025694.1:0-18465 GCA_029582605.1 Solanum gracilifrons
ATGAAGACCCAAGACTTTCAAGAATTCTCAAAATTGCTTTTCTACTCTAGACAATATGGTATCCCTTGAAAGTTATGTTTTTTCAGTGCAAAGGTCATAGAAGATTTGAAGAATTTAGAGAGACCATTAGGCGTGGCAGGTTCAATTTGTATGGATTTAGGAAGATGGGTGTTTTAATTTGGGTCAAAGGGTTTCGGGTGGGTTTAAAATAAAAATGGGTTGGTTTTCAAATTTTGGGTCTAATTAATTGGTCAAACGGGTTCCTCCGTAGGATTGCACCACGTGTCTCTATTTGATCTTCCGTTAGAGTGAAGGGTAAATACGTTCTAATTTTTGGACGGCAGGGGCATTAATGTCCCAAAAGCATGACGGAGGGTATATACATACCATTTACGATAGTTCGGGGATATATTTGTCCTTTTTCCCTTTATTTTATTATATATATGTAATGGTTTAGGGGAGACAAGGTCTTAATGGCCAATAATTAATGGTTATGATTGGATAAGGCTAATGGGTGGTGGTAATCCATAGGATGAATAGATGGAGGTTTGCAAAATAGTAGTTTCCAGCGATGTGCATATTGTTTCACATTAATTTTTTATACTTTTTTTTCTCAAATCCTTCCTATAATAATCACCCTATGATTTAAGTTTGAATATGTTGGTTTATGTAATTAATTATTAGGTGTATTATATTATATAAATTTTATTATATTTATGATAGTATGAAAATCTTAAAGATTTATCCTAAGCTTGAAATTTAGCAAATATGAGACTTGTGATATTAATTGGCACCAAAATATATTAGGAGCTTGATCATGAATGAGGGTGAATTTTGAGTTTAGGATAGGCATATAGTAATAAGAGTGTCTACAGACCTGTTTGCCTACGAATACTGCATATTTGATAGATTGAGAACACTTGAAGCTTTGTGAAAGGGAAATGACAGATCTTGAGGACTCTTAACACATGATCGGCATTTGAGGTATGTTAAGACTTTCTAGACTTCGTTGAGGGACGTTTTTTAATTAAAGATTAAAAATAGAATAGACAATGGGTAAGGGAGAAAGATGGGGGTCTCATACCAATGGTGTGACGGACATTGGTATGAGTATCGGTGTTATTAAAGGGAAAGTTTATTACTATAATATGATAGATTGTAATTAGAGAATGCCAAAACATTTGGGCATTACCTGATATATTTAGTTACTTGATTCTTTTGTATGGTTGAGTTTCTTTATTGAACCCGTATAATTATGATAATTGAGGTAATTATATGTCATAACGACATTTGATTTATTGAGATGTTGCATCATCCTTTTTTTTATTGATATCATATTGTGCATATGAATTTGACATGAATTGGGTATGAGTAAGGGTCTAACACGTGGAGATCATCTATGTTGAGATCGAGTTATGATTATAATTTAGGCACGTGGAGATCGTTCGTGCGATTGATTGGTTAAGATTATAAGTTTGGCACGTGGAAATCGTCTGTGCTGGGGATTTTTTTATTTTATGATAGTGCATTGAGATCGTTTGCACAGACACGTGGAGATCGTATGTGTCGGTATATGAACCTCGCGAGTCCCCCATGGGTCATGAACTCTCGATGTATTTTCGAGAAGTGTCGTGTATATATAGTTGAGATAGTACTTGGCATCTGAATGCATATCATTTTTTGGTGTCACATTGCATTGCATCTCATTACCTCCCTCATTCTTGTTGATTATATGCTTTATCAGTGGTTGGACATTACGTGAAAATCGATTATCCCTACTGATGAAAACTTGGTTGATAAGTATAATGTTGACTTGTAAAATTAAAGGATTATATTCGTATGTACTCCTGTCACTACTTCTTTATTGTATGTCTATTAGATGTACTAGGTACACGTGGTTTCATACTTATACTATACTTGTTGCACTCCTTTGTGGTGCAGATTGTATTTCGAATTTGAGCGCATTCTTAGAGCTTGAGTCTGAGTTTGGATTAGTAGTGGAGTTGTGGTGAGCTGCTTGGATATTATGCGGCCCATACCTTCATATATCTCTATTTATTAGGCTTATGTTTAGACTTGATAAATAATTAGAGACTTGTATTAACTTTAGGCGTCCTTGTACTTATGACACTAAATCTTGGGTGGTAGTTTAGTTTTCCGCAGTTAATACTTATGAAAGACTTAGTTGTTGGGATATCCTACTTGTCGCTTATTTTTTTCATTATTATTATAAAATTGAATTGGTAAAAGTATTGGGTTGGCTTACCTATCGATTGGGAACATAGGTGTCATCACGACTTATGATTTTGAGTCGTGAAAAATTGGTATCAGAGCCTTAGGTTCATCAGTCTCACGAGTACAAGAGCTGAGTCTAGTAGAGTCTTGCGGAAGGGTGCGGAGACGTCCATTACTTATCTTCAAGAGGCTATAAGACCTTAGGAAACTTCTATTCTTTCATTCCTTTTCATGCTTATGTGATTCTATTAACAGCCAAGAAAATTTTATTCCATTCTCTTATCAATGGTGAGGAGACATTTCAAATTCGACCTCAGTGGTAGTGGGTAATGTTATGAGGTATAGTACGGGTGTTGTGTGGCTAACAAAATAACTTGATAATGAATTTTCAATTCCAAAATAAATAAATTAATTAAAAATTGATGGTGTCTGAAATAGTAAGAATGATTTGCCTGAGGTGTGATTTAGACAAGGTTACTTAAACTTCATTTGAATTTATTAGGACAGTTTCATGGCTCGTGTTTCCCTTAAGTGAAAATTTTAGTAATGAAATGATATAATGTTAATATCTCAAAGACAAGTATAAGATTATGAGGATCAATTGATCAAATAAGGGGATAATGGTCATGATAAAGATGTGAGAAGTTGAGGAAAAGACAAAAACATGAAATAAGATCATTTGTTATGAAATCTGAGATGGTAAGATTTGTTATAAGATTCGTATGAAGATTTTTCTTTCTATCATTTGAAGTGGAGGTATAGTGAAGATAATTTGAATAGTTCTAGTTCGGTGACACGATGGCCATGTCGGTATTTTTTTGATGGGAGACACAAGGTGGGATAAGTCTAATACATCAAGAGATAATAAAAGGCTAAATTGAATATCAATCACCAAGGGCATTTAAATGGAGGGTTAATGATAAATAGCGATAAATTCATATTATGAGGAGCCTTTTAGATATTAAATTGAGGATTAGTAGTATTAATTGAAAGAAAGAGGGGAGAAGGATTCTTTAGCTTAAGGATGTTGGAAGGGATGCTTGTATGAAGCTATATGAGGACATCTACAGTGATGTATGCATAATAGTTGTGAATCGTTGTATGGATCATAGATGTTCAAAAATCATGCGATATAAAAGAAATTTTTTTACCTTAACATACCTTAAATGAAAATTTGGAATAACTTGCAGATAATCACTTTTATATTGGTAATTGAACATGACTTCAAATATAATTTCCCAAAATAATTCTTCAACAAAAGTTGAAAGAAGAGTAGTGATTTTTGTGTTCCCAGTAAATTGTTGAACTGATTGTTAAAGCTGCAAGCATATTCATATAGTAGCGTAGAAGCTAAATAAAATGAGTCCCCATGAATTGCTCAAGTAAAAAAAATAGATATGCTTCCTTTTTGTTTAGTAATTATTTATATACAATTAAGTGTGTCAACATATAGAAAATGATAGGTGGCACTATAGACAATTGTTGCTGCCATTACCCACTTCCACGTGGAAGTAGGGTTGTGATATCACAATATATTTATATCTCATTATTTAGTGTAAACTAAATATACTTTTTTCATATACTACAATTAATGAAAAAAATAAAATCATTTTGAATAAAGCTTCTCATATAATAATAATTTTTTTCCGGCATAACTTCATTTACTATCCCCGCTAAAATATCAATAAATTATAAAATTATTTAAATAATGCATACACCACAATATAACGTAACTACATTATTTTCATAAATATCTAAGATATTCTAAAAGACAATATTAAAAATATTATTTTAATTCATTCATTTTTTTATATTTTGATTTAAAATCGTGTTGTCGAATCATGCATAATGTTAAAATAAAACTCTCAAATTTAAGCTCCTAAACCTTCAACACGGAGTAATGAATAATCGTAAACACCTTAGGTGTTACAGTAGCAAAGATGGGCAAAGTTGCTCAAGAACTATAGGATGACTATCATTTATGATTTGAGCAAGACGAACATGGTAGTAGATTTCTTAAGTTCAAATGCACTAAGTATGGATAGTCTAGTTTTTTTAAGGTGAGAGAGAGTCTTTTGACTATGAATGACCCGACTTTATCCACTAACTTTATGAGACTTTATATTTTAACGCATGTTAGGGTGTTGGCTTACATGGAGACAAGGTTGTCCTTATTGGAGCATATTATAGCTCAATGATTTGATGATGTAAATTTGTGTAAGAGTTGAGAAAAGGTGAAGCCAAGGAGATGATTCTTTATGGTGAGGTAGTTTTGAGGATAAAATATTGTATTTGTGTTCCTTGGATAGGTGATTCGACTAGACTAATCATGCAGGAGACCCATAATTTGAGGTATTCTATTCATTCGAGGGCTACTAGGATGTATCATAACTTGAAGCAAAATTACTAATGGTGTCGTATGAAGAGGAATATAATAAATTTTGTACATCTGAGTTTAAATTGTCAGCGAGTAAAGTATGAAAACACTAAAAGCCTTGAGGTGTGACTCAAAGAATGCTCATACCTGCGTGGAACTGGAAGTGTATTGCTTTGAACTTTGTGGTAAGATTTCCACATACCTTGGGTAAGTGTGATACTATATGGGTCATGGTATTGACTAAGTCTGCACACTTCGTACAAATCCAGACTACCTACAATTTAGAGAAGTTAGTCAAGATCTATATTTGGGAGATAGTTCACTTGTATAGGATGCTCATTTTTTATTATTTCGTTGAGGTGCATAATTTACATATCATTTCTAGAGGTCTATGAAAAACAAGTTGGGTACTTGGTTGGATCTGAATACAAACTTCCACCTTCAGTTTAATGGTCTGTTCGAATGGACTATTTAGGTCCTTGAGGACATACTTCGGGTGTGTGCGATCGACTTTGGTGATCATAGAAAACATTTTTTTTCCTATAACAGAGCTTGCATACAATAAAAGATATCATTCAGGCATTGAGATAACACTATTTGATGTGTTGCATGATAGGAGATGTCGATCTCCGTTAGTTAGTTTGAGACATTTTAGGTTAGGTCGTGGGTGCAATTTTGTCGAGAGAGTCCTTGGACAAGGTCGGATTGATTCATAATAGCTTTAACATGATTAGAAGTTAGAGTAGGCAAAAGAGTTATAGAAATTAAAAGATTCATGATTTAGAGTTCATGGTTGGAGAGCAGGTTCTAATATAGGATTCATCCATGAAGGGTGTGATAAGATTTGGGAAGAAGCGCAAGTTGAGTCCGAGGTATAATTGTAGAGGCGAATACAAGTTGGTTTTTCCACTTGGTTTATCGTACGTTCATCCTATGTTTCATATTTCAATGGTAAATAAGTATCATTAGGAAGGTGCTCGGGTGGTTCAATGGAATTCAATGTTACTTGATAATAATTTGACTTTTGAGAAGGAGCGGGAAACCATCTTGGATAGGCATATTCGAAAGTTGAGGTCGAAAGAAACTGCTTTAGTAAGGGTTTAGTTAAAATATTACTTGATTGAAGAAAAAACTTGGAAGAATTAAGTCATACATGCTTAATAAGATATTCTAGTTATTTTAGCGCTCAAGAACGTTCTATTATTTTATCGTTCAAGGACGAACATTTGTTCTAGTGGTAGATGATGTAACGACCCGTTAGGCCGTTTTGAGCACTAGGACTATTTTCACTCTTTCCGTAAAATTTTAGATGGAAATTTTGAACTATTCGGTAACTACGATTATTTAGTTAACGGATTTATTAAAAAATTAATATAGTTGATAGTTAATGGATCAAGTCTATAATTTATTTAATATTTTTTAACATTTGGCCCATATAATTAAATTAAGTTAATAGAATTTGCCACTTTTAATACTTAATTATTTTATTTTTTTAAAAAAACAAAACAAAACAACCTAGAAAACGACTTAGTTGCGGCATAGCCACCAAGAGCGGCAACCTTCGAAGTAAGCAAATTTCAGTTTGATTTTCAATTGTGTGCCTAAATACAATACAGTGGTGATTCAAAATATTACATTATTAAATAACTAACTATATTAAGTTAATAAAGGTTGTTCAAAGTGTCGTTCGGTATGCTCTCGATTGGCTACAATTTTATTTCGAGTGTAGATCTGCTTCATTTTACATAAGTACGTACCTTATTTTGGATTTGAATGTTCTTTGTGACTCTTCTAATATGTCTATACATATTCCTACACATGTAGATGGGTCTTAGTTGTAGATCAATTACATTGATCTTATGTTGTTGACTTGGTAGTACAAGACACGTGGACAAACTTAGATCTTTCGAATATGAATTGAATTTCTCTCTATCATTCATTTTCATAATATTAGGTTAAGACAATAAGCTCATAGTTGTCAAGTATTCCTAAAATGAAGGGGAAAGAAACTCGCAGTACTTATCCGAGAAGGATATTTTCAATTGTGAAGTCTCAACTGGTAAAAAAAGAAAAAGTGATGCATCACCTATTAGACTTATGTTTGTGATACTATTATCGGTATTCTTCTTAGATTTAGTTCTAAAGGTAAACGAGTTCTTGGAAGTGTTTTACCGGATCGTAATATCAAGTTTAGTATTGGCTTAGAGTTGGACACTCGGTCTATTTCTATCATTCTTACTGGAATGTTCCTTTGAAATTGAAAGAATAGTAACAAGACTTGTTGAGTAAGAGATTTATAAGATCAAGTATATCTTTATGGGTTGTTTCTATCGTACTTGAATTCCTTTGTCATTATTTTTATCGATGATATATTGGTATACTCTCGTAGTAGGGAGGATCACGAGCATCACGAGCACACCTTACCGAATACCATGTGATAGAGAGAAGTCCTTATGGGTGTCTTGTATGCATTTTTGTAGGCCCATAATGCATCATCAAGCTTTAAGGACAAATCTTTCCTTTGCACATTCACTGTCTTACCTCTCAGTTCGACACCTCTACTTGGACCCTTGTCTGTGGGTGGTATGTTGTAGCCACCTTATGAAAAAATCCATAGTCAATATATTCCTTACCCAATGATTGACGAAATTTGACCCCCCATCACTAATTATGGATCTAGGAGTCCCAAACCTAACGAATATGTGCTTCTTGATGAATTTCATGACAACCTTCGAATCATTAGTGGGAATAGATATAGCCTCAACCCACTTGGGCACATAATCCACCACAACAAGAATGTATTTTTTTTCTATTAGATTGTGGGAAAGGACTGATAAATCTACCCCCCACACACATCAATATTTCCACCTCAAGAATGTTGTTCAGCGACATTTCATGTCTCTTTGAAATGGTCCCCATCCTCTGGCGTTTATCACATTCCTTCACATAGTACGCACATAACAAAGTCAACAAAAATAACTCGGATTGCAACACTTCATGGGTCATACACTCACCTTAATTATGGCCTTCATAAGGCGTTGCATGACAACTATCTAGTACCTGCTTAACTTCATTCTCCAGAATACATCTCATTACAATTCTATCTGGACCTGCTTGAACAAGTACAGGTCATCTCAAATGTAGAATCTAGCATCATGGCTCAACTTCTTTTTATATTGAGTGGGTTCTATAGGTGGAAACACCCCGCTTACCAACAAATTCACAATATTAGCACATCAGGGCAATTGAGTGATGTCTAAGGCCAACAATTGCTCATCCACAAACTCCTCACATATCTAACCTCCATTTTGCACATTTGAAGAATCCTCTAACCTCGACAAATGGTCTACAATTTGATTATCTATACCTTTTCTATCTCTAATATCCAGATCAAATTCTTGGAGTAGTGAAATTCACCTTATAAGCCTTTGTTTAGTATTCTTCTTGTTAAATAGGTACGGAATAGCACCATGTTCAGTGTAAACAATAAGTTTAGTACCTACCAAGTAAGATCTGAACTTGTCAAAGGCATAAACCAAGGCAAGTATCTCCTTCTCAATCACTATGTAGTTAGTCTGTGCAGAGTCAATGGTTTCGCTCGCATAGTATATTCAATGGAACACATTTTCCTTGCATTGACCCCACACTGCCTCCCAGTGCTAGATCACTAGCATCACACATGATTTCAAACGACAACTCCTAAATAGGGAAAATAAAGATTGGCAGTTCAATTAGATTCCTCTTAAGTACCTCAAAGGCCTAAACACAATTTTCGTCAAATTCAAACTTCATATCCTTCTACAAAAGATTACACATAGGTAGCAATCTTGGAGAAGTCCTTGATGAATCTTCTATAGAAACCAATGTGCCCAAGAAAACTTCTCACCCCTTTCACCAAAACCGGAGGTGGTAATTTCTCTATGACTTTCACTTTGGCTCTATTAACCTCTAGTACGTGCTTCAAAATTTTGTGACCCAAAACTATGCCCTCTCAAACCAAAAAGTGACATTTTTCCTTGTTGAGTACTCGATTCGTCTCTTTGCACTGAAAAATAACTCTATCAAAATTGTACAGGCATAGCTCAAAAGACTCACCATAGACTGATAACTCATCCATGAACACTTCCATAACATCCTCCACCATGTCATGAAATATCACCATCATACATCTCTGAAATGTGGCTGGTGCATTGCAAATTCCAAAGGGCATATGCTTGAAAGTATAAGTGCCATAAGGACAAAATAACGTGGTCCTTTCCTAATTCTCTAGGCAGTCACTATCTAGCTATACCCCAAATACCCATCTAAGAAGTAATAGTACTCCTGCCTTGCTAACCTGTCAAGCATCTTATCAATGAAGGGAAATGGGCAATGATCTTTTCTAGTGGACTCATTCAACTTTCGATAATCCATGCAAATCCGCCATCCAGTTACTTTCCTTGTAGGGATCAATTCATTCTTCTCATTCGTCAGCAATATCATACCTCTTTTTTTTGGTACACACTGAACAAGACTCACCCATTCACTATCAGATATTGGGTACAAGATTCCCTCATTTAGCCATTTGATCACCTCTTTTCTTACAATATTTTTTATCACATGGTTTAGTCGATGCTGGTGTTGTGCACTCTGTTTGTAACCCTCATCCATATAAATTTTATGCATACACAGTGTTGAACTAATCCCATATATGTCAAACATTTTCCACCCAATGTCTTTCTTCCTTATTTTTAGTATAGCCAAGGCCACATCCACCTACACTTTAGATAATTCTGCATAAAGTATCACTTGCAAATTTCATTTTCACCCAAAAAGGAATACCTTAGTCTAGATTGAAAGGTTTTCAACTCCAGATTAGGTGCTTCTTCAACTAACGACTTGGGTGGAGGCCCCAAAACTCGATTCAATGGTTCCACATAGCTCCTCTGGATCCCACGTTGTCTACATCTAGAATTTGAACTAACTCTTGTACCTCTACATCACCAAAAATATCATGACCCACTAGCACTCTCTCTAATGGATCTATGGATGTAATGTAGTGAGCTTCTACAACTAGATCTATCGTAATGATGGTAGACAATTCTTCATACACCACCAACAATTTCAAAGATCGATACACATCAAACACTTCCACTTTGTCATGGGCTCTCATTGTCAACTGATGATACATCTATCAATGCTCACCCAGTAGCCAAGAAAGGTTTCTCCAAGATGAATGGTATCTCAAGAGCAGGCTATAAGTTCAACACCACAAAATCTACCGGAAAGATCAACGAACCAACTTGCACCAACACATCTTCTACCACCCGCTTTGGTTTAGCAATGGATCTTTCTACAAGATGCACGATGAATAGATGTTAATGGTTGATTTAGGACTACCTAGACCCAACTTTGTGTACAATGATACTGGAATAAGCTTGATTCTAGCACCAAGATCATACAACCCCAGTCATGGATACTTTGCCCTATTGTAATATTCACAGTGAAATTACCTAGATCTTTCAATTTGGTGGGTAACCTATTTTGCATTCTCGAGTTGCACTCCTTAGAAGTGACACCATCTCATACTTAGTTAACCTCCTCTTGTTCACCACAATCTCCTTCACATACTTGGAATATTTTGGGATTCCCTACAACACATCAACAAGCAGCAGATTAATGTGAACTTGCTTAAATAAAGATAGAAACTTACCAAAACATTCATCCTCCTTTTTCTTCTTAAACTTTTTGTGGAAATGGAGGAGGTGGTTTCACTTTATTTATTAAACTATCACCATGAGATGTTTTATCTACCTCTTCACTTGCATTCTCCTCTCTTACCGCCTCTAGAACTTTATTTTTAGGCACCAACTCTTCTAACTGTAGCCCACTTCTAGTACCCACAACATTGGCCTACCTTGGGTTTGGGTCAGTGTTACCCAGAAGGCCTCCTTGTAGACGTGAGTTCTGTGTACTAGAAAATTGTCCAAACTGCTTCTTCCAAAGTCTGGATAGCTAACTAGTTGTTTCACTAGTCTTGTACAAGTTTATCAACATTTACACTCACTCTTACCTGATCTGTCATGATTTTCTATAACATCTCATTAGTACTCATGTTCCTTTGCGGGGCATTTTTACTAATACCTTGATTTTATTGTTGGTATTGTTGTCCACTACCTTGAGGATGGTAATGGTTCTGGTTCTAATTACCTCCCCATGAGATGTTCAGGTAGTTTCTCCAACTTTGACTAGAGGTGTTGCCATTGTTTTGTGCTCCTCCACCTCATTGCGCATTTCCTACATAGTTCACTGAATCTGGATTTGAGCCACAACATTCAATAACATGTTCACTACTATCACACACTTCTCACCACTTTTGAGGTTGTTGTACCACATTTACTTCAACCTGTTGTTGCCTAAGTGACATTTTTCTAAAATACATGTTCATCATGATTTTCATAGAGGCAATTTGTGCAGTTAAACCAGTTACCGCATCAACCTCTAACATTCCAGCAGTCTTTTGCACTATCTCCATTCCATTCTAAGGTTTTCTTTTGCAATTTTATTTAATAGAGCAAACAACTCATCATATATCTTTTTAAGGCATGTTCCCCTATTGCAGAGTGGAAGGAATATTTCATTTGGTTTGAGACCCTCAATGAAAGTGTGAATTAGCACCTTATTGGCTTGATGATGATGTGGGCAACTAATCAACAATTATTTGAATATGTCCCAAGCATGATATATATTCTCTTCCCCTCTCTGCTTGAAGCTCAAGATCTCACACTTCAATTTAGTGGTTTTACTGGAAGGAAAGAATCAAATCAAGAATTTTGAGCCGGATCATCCCAAGTCATGATGGAGCTTGTTGGATCTGACAACAACCACCTCTTCTCTTATCCCAATAATGAGACTGGAAATAGTCTCACATAGTTAGAAGATATCCCTCTAGAAATAAAAATATCACTAATTTCCAAGAATTTTCTAATATGCACTTGCGAATCTTTATGAGAGAGGCCGGCGAATTTTCCAATGGTGTGAATCAATTGCGCCATATCTTGTTTGAGCTTGAATCTACCGCCGAGTGGTGGTTTCCAAACACTGGAAGTAAAATTGGATGTAAGTGGGATTGTCACATCACGCACTAACCTAGCTGTCATCGCTACTGTTTCCTCTTGCGAAATTTCTACTTGAGGAATAGGGAATGCTAGAGCCAATTGCCTTCTTTGTTGATGTAAAAATCATTCAGGTTCCATCAACAACTCCACAAGTTCCCCCTCTTTGCTCTAGCGTATTGATATGAGTCACCTATAAGTAAGAACAACTAAGATCAAGTTGTTAACACTTGAACAATCAATATATAGACTAAGAAAATAAAGCATAAACTAATTCTAAAGTTCCCGATAGCGGCACCAAAAACTTATTAATCCCAAATGCACACACAAGTGTACGTGGTCGCACAAGTAATATAGTGGCTCTAAAAGAGTCATGTTATCAAACCCAAAAGACTTACGGCTAGTTTATATCAAATTTAATTAACCCACAAATTAATGCAAACGTGCCTTAACGAATCAATTTTGTAATTATAAACTACAATTGCAAGACTTTAAGGATTAGAAATAATTGAAGATGTTCGACTTCAAATTTAGTGTTAACAAAAATTGCGACAATTCCAGGGTTGCATCATACTAAGAATTCATGTTTAACATCTCTTTCATGGATTTAAGATGGCTATGAAATTATTTATTTACAAGGTTAATTTTATGATTATGATCTCCCGACCTCTAATTACCTTTCCCAATGGACAGTCTAACTACATCAGTGAGTGGGGATATATTGAATCAACAGTGGAACATTAAGCCATCATCTTGTTACATAACCAAACATGGCACCTAGGTTTATCCCTATCCTATACACAAAGAAATTCAAGTTATATGGAAGAAAAGATCATGCTCCTTGTGTTACACGTTTTATCCCTTTATTCCTATCCTTAGTTCAAAAGTAGAAAATAGATTTATTCTATTGGTAATCAAGCATTAAAATAGTAATATAAAAACACAAGAATAATTTATAAGATAATCAACTTCATCCAATGAACTTAACGTTCAACATTCATTCAGAGCCATAGCCTCAGAACAAGGGTTTTTAGCTACTCATGGTAATAAAAAAACATAAAGACAATTGTTTTCATAAACTTCAATGTTTCTAAAGAGTAGAAGAAAAGAAACCTAAGGTGAATTGTAATCCCTTGTTCTTGCACTTGAAAAAGAAGACGGAACCCTAAAACAAAGGCCTAAGGTTCTATTTATGAGGTTTTGAAAAATAATTCCTCTTCCTTGTTGGATTCGGAATCCTAAAAAAACTAGAAATTCATCAGGGCTACGCTGGGGTGGCATGCCAACACTACGCACCAGTAATTGAGAGGCTGGAATGGTGTGCTAGCATTAGGCGTCTAAAGTTCTGGCTCTGGCGCGGCGCACCTGCAGCACAAAAAAGTCTGGGCTTGTATAGTCGTCCAGTGATGATGCACCACCAATCCCCAGCCTAGTTCTTCTTTGTGTGTTCTTTCGCATGCTCTTTTGAGTTGTGTCCATGCTTTCCTCATGTGTTTCAGCTCCCATGTGCTTAATTTCCCTTCAAATATCTTGTATTATCTAATCATACGTCTTAGTATGCAATTATCGCAATCTCAATCAAACATAACAATTAGAATAAATAATGCTCTTAAAACTAAAAGGCCTATGAAGGCAAAATATAGTTAATAGGCATATAAATACACCCAAGATTATAAAACAATACCCAAATTTAGAGGTCGAGGTCGAACCACAAGAATTGGAATATGGGATCACCTACAATTGATTTCACAATTCAAAGCAAATTAGTAAATTGAATTCTCAACATGCATGTATATTATATAAAATAGGAGGGGATTTTAGTAACAACTAAAATTCACCAATATCAAGTAAAAAATGGGGAATCAACTCAAATATGATCTACTAAGTGTGGAAAGGACTAGGTGTGTGTATAACAGTTGGGGTTTAACTCAAATAGGTAAGATTAGTCACAACCAAATCAATGGAATCGTGGATAGTGTTTGGTCTAGGCTACATTTGATACTCTCTCGAACTATCAAACGTATGTCCTAGGATTCTCTCGAACTCCAAGACATTTTCCAATTAAACACCAAATAATGCTTGAGTAGATAGACTATCCCTAGCTCATACCTAGCTTAAACCCATACACTAATTTCAACAATTCCTCACTATTGAGTCGTACCCAACTCCATTTGCTTTGCCAAGCCAAAATAGTGTTAGAGATCTCAATCAATATTTGCAACTACTAATTTTTAGATTAAAACTTCAAGATAACAATAGATTTATGTAATACAATAATTTAGAACCGTTTGATAAAATACATTTGGGGTTTTACACCCTCATCAAGCACACACACCTAGCTTAGGATTTAGTTGTTCATAAAAGAAGAAATAGATAGTACCCATGTAAGATATTTCCATTTCAAGTAAATGTGATTAACAAAATCTGAAATCCAAGACCAGAGTTATACAAAACGGAGGTTTCTTCCTCTACAAGCTAAGAAGTTCTTCACTATCTCGATGAATATTTTTTCAACCAAAAAAAGAACTCACTTCTTCTATCCCTAATTTGGAAGAAGATAAAGGTACATAATTAGAAAAATGCCCATACTATCATTCGAACCATTCAAAGGAAGCACTAAATTCCTTAATTGTGTTTTTTCCCTTCAGCCTCCCTTTTTGAACTTGCGTTGAACCGATGGAATGCTGATCCAGAATTGTGGAGCGCCAGTCGCTTTTCCGCTTTGACATTCATTTCTGATAAGAGTATCTACACTGGGATCGGTGAACCGCCAATCAAGTGTTGTACCAAGATAATTGAGGCATCAACACTGAGTCATCTTTTCTCCATTAAAGACAGTGTTTAGTAGTGAGGCGCATGTTGGTTCTGTGGGACACCAACTTTCATTAATTTGAGTCCAATAAGTTGGTAAAAGACCAACTTATCAAACCCCCAAACTTGAACAATTGCTTGTCCTCAAGCAACGCATAAGATTCAACCTCAGCTACACCCATGATAGTATTTGTATAGTTACGCACTTGACTCAAAGTAACCAAAACGAAAGACTCTATATACAAGCACAACTCACCATTGGTTCTAACACCATTCACTAGGCACGGTTTTTTCATCTTTTCAAACAAAACACCTTTTAAGCACAATTCTGGGACAATCTTTCATTCAAGCACAATTCTAAAACATATCATGGCAATGCCATCAAACCTTACCAGGTTTCCTGAAAATTTACGAGAATTTCTTTTCCTCATGCAACTCCGTTGAAATGAAGACTTCACAAATCACCTGAAGGATGCCATGCCACTGATACAAAACAAAATCCCACACACAAATAAGAATAACAATTCAAGGGATTATAGATCATACAAAGACACTCACTCTCACAAATGAATTCAAGTATACACATATGGAGCCATAGGCTTACCCTGTATGTAGATCTCTACTATTGTAGATTGGCAATGCTCAAAATCTCCAAGGACTTGTAGGTTTAACTTAGGCTTGGGCAAAAGGTGTGGTATCATTTGGTTAGTGACTAATATGCCTCCCTAATGCTTTGATTTCTCAATTAAGCACGTTGTTCACATTTTTTATTTCACTTTCTACCTTATTTATCCTTTTTAAGATGCTCACTTATTCCAACCTTCATTCTTGTTTTCACTTGAGACATGTGCACACATTGAGCTAGCACCCACAATTTTTCATTCTTTCATTATAACATAATTCAACACTTATCAATTTAAAACTTATGGTGCTTTATTCTTTTAGCTCAAACCTATTTGTTCTATTAATGCATAAACCACCAAACTTAGGCTTTTGTCTACATTTCAAATCATTCACTTATTTTTCTTTTCTTCTCCAGAATTAAGCTTTTAGCCTACATCACAAATCATTAGAAACTAGGGAAACATGAGGGTTTCAAGATAGAGAGTTGCAAACGTTCAAGTATGCAACATGTTAACAAAAATAATTCGACTTAAGATCAATGAGGCTAGGTAAGAGTACATCAATGGAGCGAAAATTTGGGATGGAGTGGCTAGTCAAAATGGGCTAGGTATCTTTTGCCTTGAAACATATTTTGGGCAAGTTCTAGATAACATGCATATACAAGAATGAATCAAATCCATCCTCGACAAGGCATTACAATCCAACACACTCTCAAGTTAGTCTCAAAATCAATTAAATCGAATAACTTTTGAAAAAACTGCAATGGGAAGAGCTCTCACTTGTAAATCACAAAGCCAAAACAACAATGTATGCATCATGACAAAAGATTACTCTCAATTTACTTTTTCCCATTTTGAAATCATTTTAACCATTTCTTTGCCAATTAAAATATTTTTTGTGGTCCCACTTGCAAGAGGTGTGCCACAAAACTCAATTTAAAACGAAACCTTGGCATTTTCGCATAAGAAATTCACCACTCAATCTATTATAGGGAAACACCAACCCAGTTCGACATAAAAAAATTCAATGATAATAAAAAGAAAAAGAAAAGTTTTGGTCCTTGGGAAAGAACCGTGACATAAAGAAAACCTTTGGAGTCTATTAGATTAACTACTATTCACAAAGACGCTATTGAATCATGCGTCATGAATTCATTGAGAGAACAAGGCCTCTTTGAAGGCATTAAGTATGAATTCTAAGCATGGCTAGTAAACTAATAGAGAAATATAAGACTAACCTAGCTAATAAACCACAAAAAACATGTCTGACAACACTTAGGGCCTGTTTGGATTGGCTTAAAAGTTAGTCAAACCTACTTTAAAGTCATCTTTAGCTTTTGAGAGTGTTTGGCAAATGAAAAAATAACTTAAAATAAGTTTAAAATGACTTTAATTTTTTATTTTTTTAAAATCAAAAGTGAGACTCTCTCTAATTTTTATTTTTTGACTCAAAAGTCATTTAAGTTTGACAACTGATATCAATTCTATTAGATATTTCCATATATACCCTTGTGAAATAAACCCTAAGATCTTAAAGTACTCAACTTTTTATAATGTTAACAACTTTAAGGATATTCTGTACATTTTGATTTTTTTAAAAGAAGTATTTGACAACACTTATGTACCAAAAATATCAACAACTTTTTTCAGCTACAACACTTTTATCCAAACACATAACTACTTATTTTTAAAATAAGGTTTAGCACTTAAAATTTTACTTTTTAAGAAGATATTTTTGCAGTCAATCCAAACGGGCTCTTAGTTCAATACTCCACAAAGAGATCTAAAATCAGTTGTCACATTTTCACAAAATTTAAAAATGTCTGCTACTAGGCATCAAAATAACATACAAATGATCAATTTAAATACCGTCCAACTTCAAAATTTGCAGTGTATCCAATGTTATTATAATAAGGTCAAAAGTGGGGGAACACTCCTTGGATCACTCTTCTTCATCCTCTTCATCATTTGTACCATCATCACATTGTTTCTAATGACACACTAGACTCTGCTTCACCTCTTTACGAGTGGGTTGTCCTCACGGATGCACGCCTCCATAGCCTGCTGCATCTCTGCCTCCTCCTTATCAACCTCTACTTTGAAGATTCTCATACTTCGTATCAAAACATCTATTAGTCTAAGGGTGTTCTTCAGAGCTCTCATTACCTCATCCAATATAGCCTTATTACTTCCCCCATTGGAGACTTCCCTTTAACATCTTTCATTTCAATCGTCAAAGTATTGACAACTCATTCGATCACATCAACACATTTGTATAAGTTGTTTACACTATTAGCCAAGCCCCTAATTGTTCTTTTTGCCACAGTCATGAGCATGTCAAGTAGGGATTTTGCAAGCTTTTTTAGTTGGTGGTCATTGAAATAAGCTACTTCCATCAGTGTGTGGTAGGTATATTGGTTGAATGATGATAGTGATGAGGATTATTCCTAGATTACTTTTCTCTCCCATCGAGACATGTTCCGATTCTGCGAGAGTTAGTGCATCTAGAGAATAAAGGGGGAGATTAGTCCTCTAACCTTTGAGCTTAATGCTTTTTGATGTTTGGTGCATTGGCGTCTCTCTTGCGATCCATATCAATCACCTCAAAAGCAAGGGGATGGGGCAACATCAAAGAGAAAATATCTCACATGGGCACAAGCACACAAATTGTTGGTTAGGACTGGGAAAGGAATAGAGAGGGTCTTTTGGCATGACTTTCTTCATATTTTCACCACAACTCTCTCCCCATAGTTGATATGGAACCTGTTATTAAAAAGGTAATGAGCATGGCATCTTCTGTATGGACTCTTTGATCATTTTTGGAGGGCATGAGTCGAGCACACACAAATTAAAGACAGAGTTTATCTTCAAACTTCAAGTCATGGCGAGATATTTTGCATCCCATGGTCGCCAAGATCAGCTGGTCTAAAACAATTGTGTTGGCAACCCGTTGAAGTTTGCTGCTCTTGGTGGCAATTTTCTCAGCAAACACAAACCCTTTCCTTTTTCTTTCGTCCCAAAAGATGGAGTTGATTGCCTCTTGTATGACGCCGACCTCCACACCCCTTAAAAGAACTAAAGGCAGATTTGGGAAATTTTCCATGGGCCCATGAAAGGTATTTATAAACACTCAACTATGTCCTATTTTTCATGGCAAAGGCGATCGTATGCAAAATAATTACCTAACTTTAGAGGTCGGGGTTGAACCAGAAGGATTGAAAGATGGGCTCTTCTTCAATTGATTTCGCAGCTCGAAACAAACTAGAAAATTTAGTTCTCAAAAGAGATATATATATATATATATATATATATATATATATATATA
>JAJOOH010025695.1:0-24324 GCA_029582605.1 Solanum gracilifrons
AAAAACTAGGTGATTTCTACCTCAACAGAGTTACCCGGTACCTATGCCGCTGGTGGAGTCCGCAGGTACCTAGTGGGATTAGTCAAGGTGCACACAAGGTGGCCGGACACCACCAGTTATAAGCAGTTATTAGGTTTTTCCTATTTTATTGGTGAAGTTTTTCTTCTTCTTTGGTACTTTATGCACCTTGACAATGGGGCTTGTCCAAGGAAATGCTAGGTGGAATTTGTAGACATTCTTCTTCTTTACATTTGCCACCTATCCCCCATTAAGTAACACACACACACCAGCAACTTCTCTCTCTCCCCCCCTCTCTTGCATGACTGCTACAATTTAAGGCCTTCTGACTCATATTGTCTCTTAGACTGCTGCATTATTGATAATTTCAAGACACTATAGTTCTTATGTTTTTAATACATCATATTTATTCACCTGGTTCCTAGCTATGAACTTAGCAGGTTGCATATTCTCTGTCCTTACCGAATTTAGTTTGAAGAATGTTTTTAAACAAGTGTAATACTTCATGAACCACATGTTGTAGCTGTTAGATCCACCATCAAATCATGTTGCCATAATTAAGATATTACCGTTAACTTCGTTGTTCATACTCCTTTCTCTTGTTGCAGACATATGAAGAGTATCTTGAAGCTTATAGCAGAGGCAGCAAAAGATTGCCCCACCCTGTTAGTACTCTTTGCATTTTTCTTGTTATATATTCCTGTATTATCAAATAAACTCATGAACCATGCTCTGTTGGGTTGGATTTTTAACTGTAAAAAGTTTACCTTTATCTTTTTAGTTAATCTCTGTTCTGGAAAATCTATTCTAATTTCCTTTCTTTTCAGAGAAAAGCTTGTAGCATTTAGCATTTCCTCATTGTGCTATAAGCAAGAGATGGTTAGCTTAATTGAGGAACTTGTGTCTTAAGTCACAAGTTTGAACTAAGTCTAGTATTTAAGTGGAGAAGGATAGAGGGTTGGGTCCATCATCTCCGGGTTTTGAAAGTCACGGATGCCCAAACCGTTGGCTCCAGATGAACTTCTTGTTCATAAAAAACTTGGGGAGACTCCCATCCCTCTTTTTTCTTCATGCTATCTAGTTGTTGATGATCTGAATGTGGTTGGTTCTCTGGGTGAAGTATTGTGATAAATTCATGTGCTATAGTTAGGGTCCTCGAAATTTCAGTCTCTGTTCTGCTCTTTAGCATGAGATTTGAGTCTTGCGTATCTATCATTTTACCACCCAGGCATCTTGAAAGTTAATCATATTCCTTTAATATGATATCTATCTAGTTTTGTAGATGACATTTCCTTTTCTTTTCTCTAGCATGATAAAGTGGTTCATTAATGTATTTTAACTCAGTTTTTGAAAGTGCCCTTGTTCGATATATGTATCTGCGGAATATTTCTTAGTGTGGATATCCATGACTTGCACCCAGATTTTTAAAGAAGAATCTTTCGCTAGAAAGGATTCTGAACAAAACATCAGGTTTCCATTGTGCAATAATTTACCTCTCTATCTAGGTTTCAGGACCATCACAGAGTACACAGAGGTCATTAGCCAGTGAAGACAACTGTGATGATTCGTAAGTCTTCTTACTTCTCATTTCCGACACACTTGGGATGCAACGAACCAGCTGAGTGACCTATATGTATTATCTTTGCAGGCAATCAGGTTGCAGTTCGAAGAAAAGGAGAAGTCACTAAATCTCCCCATTGGTTGCATTGGTTTTCTAGGCGAGCAGGCTGATATGGTTGATAATTGTATTGTTGCAGTTGTCGCAAAGTGGTGGCTCTTGCGAAATTGTTCCTTTATTTTTGTAAAACTTAAAACTTAGGAGCATATATTGCTATACTGTTGTAGTATATCTGTACTGTATTATATGACCCTCTTGTCACCCTTCTCCCCTTCCTGTTTTCGAATGGAAAATTTTATATACTGTCAATCGAAACTTGTACTGGAAATTAGCAAGTCTCTCCATACTCATATATTCATTCTTGATAAAGTCAAGTACTGTATAGAAATGGATAATATCTTCTTGATTGTTGGGATGGAGAGGAATTATTCTTCTTTTTTCTTTTCCCTATGAGGCTACTTGTATTCTTCAAGATCATTTTAATGGTCTATCAAGTACGTATATTCGGGTTCGAGTCCTAGGTATGAAAAAATCCTTGGTACGGAGGGCTTTCCCTTCAGAATGGAGCCCTATGCACTGTGTATCCGGAATAGTTGAGATTTAATGTGGGTATCGAATGCTGGATAGAAAATTAAAATAAAGTGTGTACATTCGGAGAAATAGTCGTTGGGGTTGTGATCCGCCTTAAAGACAGCGTGATGGATATCAAAATAGTGTTAGATTGTTTGTATTATATAAATATACATTTGTTTGTGATGGAGCATGATTATTTTGAAAAGTTTGTGTTATAATTATTAAAACTCTTGAAGTACTATAAAATAAATATTTAGATATAAACATGAGTTTTATTGTATTTTGAAGGAAAATTGTTATATTTTTCCTAATTTGTATTCGAAAAATATCTCTTTAAAATTATCTTGAAAGTGATGATATGAAATACCTTATTGGGATAATCATACCTATATGTTTTTGAAAGTTGATTCTTTCATGCCTTAGAATCATTTCTTCTTTCATTACATTTTTTTTATTCTTTAACGCACAATGGCTCAAAGAGTCATTGTAATTTGGCGATCAATGAAGTTGGAATGACAATGATGCAAAATCATTATATACTTAACTCTTAATACAAATAAAAAAGTTCAAGTGTTTTTTTGTTTGTTCGAATCTTTGTTAAAGCGGACTAAGAAAATACCTGTACTGATGAGTAGATTAGGTATCCAGTAAGAATGAAGTTCATTTGAATCTAGATTGCCCAAAGACAGAACTTATCTTGAGCCGAGTCTCTAAGCCCCTCACCCCACCTTACCACTAAAAAAAATGAAACTCATCGAGAGTGGAACTTGTCAATATGAACAGTGATTTTATTCAAATAACTTGAGGCACTAAAAACGTAACTCATCTTGAGTTGAGCCACAAAGCTCCAGTAATCCAACGTAGATGGTTATTTAATAGAGTATCTTGAGCCACTAAGTATGAAATTAATTAAGAGTGAAGCTTTGTCCTTACCATCACAAATAAAGATTTGAGTCGAGTATGTAAAACTCAAACAATAAAACTCATCGATAGCAGAGATCGATAGTGATTAAAGATGAATAGTAACTTCAGTTGCTTACTAAGAATGGAACTTAGTGGTTCAAGGTGAATTACGATTTGAATCGAGTCTCTCTAACCCCCAAGGATGGAACTAACTAAGACGGTAGCTTAATTGCGGATAGTTCAAAAATGATAATTTTTTTTTATAAACGACCTGAATAATGATTCTAATTAGTTGAACAAGTGTATATCAAAAAAGAAAGAAAAATTAAACTAAACAGACCAACAAAAATCCCAGGACACCATTTGGCCTTTTTTAGTCCTTTGCCCAACACATTTAGTAGAAAGAAGTAGTTTCAAAATCAATTTTTCCCCCTTTTCCAATTAGTATAGGGTTTACTGTTTCTACAAATTCAATACGAAAATCCATATACACATCGAAAGTTAACAATGGAGAATGGTGATGGAACAAATGGGAAAAGGATAAGGGCTGAAGATGTAATATGTAAGCTCAAGGACGATGGCGATTTCGATAAACTTCGCCTTAAAATTGTTCGCAGAATGAAAGAAAATGTCAGTATTTGCTTATTCTTCTTTGGTTTTGTTGTTTAGGGTTCTTCATTGGGCTTAAACTGTTAAAGAGTATTTGTTATCTTCGGTTTCTATATTGTTAATTCTGTTTTTACATCAATTTACGCTAAACCCTGAGTTGGGTTTTGTCCTTTTTGTTCCATTAAAATTGTATGTTATTGGTATTGGAGATTCGACGTTAATTATTGGATTTAAGTTATGTACACAGGTAGTGATTGTTAGAGTAAAGGTTAATAGGTATTCAAGTGTTGTTTTTTCTTGTAGTGTTATTATTGTTACTCTCGTGTATCTTATTCTTGAATTTTATTATTACTAGTTGTTCACTTGGTTTCAGTTATTGTACTGCTCGTTGTTGATAAAGCTCTGTTCTTTTTACAAAATGGCTTATTTGCTACGGCTTGATATGCTTTACTTGAGCTGAGGGCCTTCTGGAGACAACCTGTCTGTGCATGCACATCACTTGTGAGATTACAGTGGGTATGTTGTTGTTTACACTGGGAGTGAGGTGAGTCGAGATGTGTAGTTTTTCTGGGCTGGGTGCCTTTTATAGAGAGAGAAAAATGAGGCAAGGGGTGTAGTTTTTCTAGGCCGGGTGCTTTCTATAGAGGAAAAAAGGTGTGTATAGGTAGGCTCAAGCTAGATAATACTTACGAGCAGAATGAGAAACTGATACGTGGCATGTAGTTTTTCTGGTGTGGGTGCCTCCTATAGAGAAAAAAAAAGGGTGGGCAAAGATAGGCTCAAGCTAAGATTCTACTTGCGAGCATAATGGGCAGACTGTGGTACGAGGCGTGTAGTTTCTCTGGTGTGGGTGCCTACTATTGAGAAAAAAGAGGTGTTCAAAGGTACACTTGAGCTAAGATTCTGCTTGCGTGGGAGATGATATTATATCTCTGTATGCCCTGAACTTAAAACAAAGGCATTAGTTAGTAGTAACGACTCACTCAAGAAATGGATTAGTTTTTTTTAAACTGGTAAGTTTGTATTCTTCAGCATTGAGGATAAGCTGACCACCATCAAAAGAATTAGAGATTCCCTATCAGATCTATAATCTGTTTAGTATCCTCTATACATAATTGTTTACACCAAACAAGTAAAGATAAAATAAAATTCCATTTGACCTTGTGAATTGGACCTATCTGTAAAACATCTTGCATTTCTTTCCCTCCATACTGCCCACCATATACATGAAGGGATCAGTCTGCAACACCCCCCCCTTCCCTCCTTTCTTATCCAACAACTAAGAAGGGTCTGATGTATGCTCAAGCATGGTCCAGCTCTTCCCTGTGATGTTGAGGAACAAAATTCCACAGCTGAGCAGTGTACTTACAAATGCAAAAAAAATGTGTTTGTTTGTCTCCTCAGTCTCCATACATAGAAAACACCTAGGAACAAGTTGTGTTCCCTTCCTCTGTAGCACTTCTTGAGTTAGGCAGGCCCATTTTATAACCAACCAGATGAAGCACTTTACTTTTGTGGGTATGTTGCTTTTC
This sequence comes from Solanum gracilifrons, assembly GCA_029582605.1. Lineage (NCBI taxonomy): Eukaryota > Viridiplantae > Streptophyta > Magnoliopsida > Solanales > Solanaceae > Solanum > Solanum gracilifrons. The sequence continues at coordinate 5,254 of JAJOOH010025695.1, forward strand.
CAGATGATGCATTGGTCATATACTTTAGTCACCAGAAGACCCCTTGTGTAAGCACTCTTTACAGAGAAAATCCCATTTCTATTGTGAATGAAAAGAGCTCTATCCTGTATTACTGATACTTGCCCTATTTTCCCCAATAACAGGGCTACCTCCTATATCTCCCAATCATTTAAAAGCCTCCTAAAAGGGATGTCCCACCCTTGCGCTGACCAAGACTCTTGGACTGTCATCTCCGGATTTACACAAAAAAGAAATAGATCAGGGAATGCCTAGTAAAGAGGGGTTTGTTCAATCCACTTATCTCTCCAAAATTTTACCTTGCACCACTGCCTACCTTGAGGTAGATGTTGGCTTCCATTGATTGCCACAGATTTCTGATTGTTCTCCACACTCCCGCTCCATATGTATCCGATGCCATTTCTGTGCACCATGTATAGCTTCACCATACTTTGTCACAAGGACTTCCTTCCATAGAGTCCTATCCTCAGTGATGTCTATACATAACCATTTCGACAAAAGACTCATTCTGCAACCTCAAGTGCCTGATTCCTCGACCCCTTTCACTTTTGCTGAGAAACACTGTTTTCTAGTTCACCAGACAATAACCCTTCCCCTCCTTATTCCCTTGCCACAGAAACTTCCTCCTAATTCTATCTATCTTTTTCACCACCTTTGCTGGGATTGTGAAAAGGAACATCACATAAGTGGGCAGTGAGTCAAGAAATGGATTAGTAACTTCAAACAAAAGGCATTAGGGATAGAGTTTGTTCGTTTCACGGCCACACAAACAAGATAGTGAAGTGTTTCACCTAAAATAAAATGATTTCTGTTACAAAAATCACACTCCAAAATATGTATATGAATCAATTCTGTGTCAAAGTTGATGGTAAAAAGTATAGGCAGCATTAAATTTGATGGTCGTGCTTCCAAGTATATAGAAAAACATGGGTTTGGGGTGGAGCAAAAGAGCAGAGAAAGTTTCTCTATCGGTTTCTGAAAGCATTAGATACCTGTCTTAGGTTGGTCAACAAAGAATATTCATCCTCATTATATTGAATTTCATTTAGAATTTTGTCCCTCCTAATTTAGATATTTATTTTCTCACAGAGAACTTGAGAATAAAGGACCCTACTCTTAGTTTCAAAAAAAATAAAGGACCCTACTCTTGATAATAAAATTAAAACATATTTCTTGTCCTTCAGTATATCTATATGTAAAAATAAGATCAAAGATACACACGTTTATCTTTGTTATGGTGTACGTAAATGATGTATTTCTAATTTTAAAGTTTTGTTATTATTTACTTGCTAAATTTAGTATGAGAGGGTGGTTAATTTTTCTAATTGTAAGAAAAAAGAACTATCTATATGCTTGATTTGTTTTCAGGTGAGTCTGTGAGGTAAGATAGTTGTTATTTTTGTTCTTCTAATTGATGGATGAATTGTTTAAGGTTGAGGAGCTAGTAGTGGATTGGGGTTTTTGTCCTCTATTGTCTTCTACTTGACTCCCACCAAGAAAAAAAACTTTTGGTGCTTAAAGACAGAAGAAGCACCAATACCAAATTAATAGCAGTCTATTTAAGTGTTAGTCAACTTCACCGAGCTGCAAATTGAAAAGGAAGATAACCCTAATTCTTAAGGAAGATGATGAGAGTTTTCTATCAAATTTTAAAATTTTATATTTATATTATTTTCCCTTTTAGTATATGAGAAAACTCCCAACTTTTAAATGTCCGTTTATGTTGAGTTAGCCTGCTGTCATGTATTCGAACCCTGCTGCAGACTAAGCCTGTTATTTAAGTGAAGGGTACAAGCACAGGCCTATCGAGTTTTGCACCGTCCTCTGCTGGCCCTGGAGTATTTCACGGTTATTTTAAAAACAGGCAAGAGAAGAAGGAGCATTTTATGCTAAAGTTTTGAATCAATGAAATATATTGTTTATGTTGTTCAATATCTTTGGATCAATTAAGGCTGAATAAATTGTTTATCAATTTGTATTTTACTCGTGTCGTGTCACTCTACTTTCAAAGTTTGTATTTTCCATAATGTGTTAGTGTTGAAAATGATGAATTGCGTAACACCAAGAAAGAACCATTGACTTTTTAGTGAAAATATTTTGTTTTTGCGCAAAAAACATCATTTCTTTTGTGAATTTGAAGACATTTGTTTGCAACAGTCTTAATATGTGTTTTCTTAAAGAGCATGTTAGGGCTCAGCTTGATGTAGGACGGACTACAGTTGTGCAAGGGTTTTAGAAGATAGCTTAAGTTTCATTGAGCTCTTCTAAAATATGCTGATAATATTTAGGCAACATCTCTAGCATTGGGCTTTGTTGTTGTGCCTCAGTTTTATTCAAGATACTGTTTTCTGATGATCGAGAAATTCGTTTGGGGACCACCCTTTAAGACTAACTGCGGACTTTGAAACTCGAGGATAATGAGCCCATCCCTCTACCCTTCTCCAATTAGATACCAAGTATATTTCGCATGGCACACGGCTCAAGCCTGTGATCAATGTCACAGTCCCTTAACCTTTGCCACTTGAACTAAGCCTGGGGTGAAGTTTTACTCAATACCTAAGAAAATGAAGGTGAGATTTGAGTTGAAATATAGTCATGAAAATATGGTCTAATAGTTCTCTCTCTCAAAAAAGAAAGAAATTAGTTTTAATGATGTAGCATGCCGAATTTAATTGTAAGGATGAACTGCTGACAAAATTGGCATACAATAAGTGGAGAAGGGTAGAGGGGTGGGCTAATGATCCACAGACTTTTGACTGTGTGCCAAATACTCTCCCTGATTTCTCGGTTATCAAGAAAAATAATACACATACACCACGTTAAGGATGAAACTGGAAAACAAATCAATAATAACCTATATGATCGGAAAGTTTATCATTGCTAGTTCTCGATTAAAGAGAGCTATTTTCTGCCATTAATTAGTTTCACTTGTCTGATCCGTTTCTAGTTTCTATGTTTCCTGTTCTTTTTTGCATTGTCACGATATTCAAAAAGTGTTCAATCATCAGCAACATACAAAATATAGACTTACATCTCAAAGACTCTCGGGCTTAGTCTCTCCCAAGCAAATATATTTGTACCTTCGCCTCTTAAAACTGTAATCTTAATGGTTCTTTTTCTGTGTGTGAATGAGTTGGATGTTGGTGCATCTTTTGGATAATGTGCTATCTGCTTGACAATTATGATTACCAAGATAAATAGGCAAAAAAAACATAAAAATTTGTCAATACATTATTCATTTGAATTGATAACTTGAGAAACTGAAAATAATGGAAAAGCTCCAATCCCCCTCCTCCTGTGGGTGAAGTGCATTGGTTGACACAGTTATGGTATGTCATTGTCAGTGGGGCATGAACTTTTTTGTTGCATATTTCTGTATCCACTATGTAAATGGATTTGTATGTCATTTCTTTTGGCTTACGTGGTATGTTATCTTTTTGCTTTGTCTTCAGATAAACAAAAGGAATAGAATGATGCTATTATACTTTGCTTACATGTGTGCTCCAGTTGTGTGACAATTGTGTTTTTTTCCAGGTAGAGTTGCGAAATAGCTTAAGAGCTACAGTGAAAGAATCAGCAGCACTTAACCGTCCAGGTGCAGAAAATATGAAACTGAGGCAACTGTCCGATGCTATATATCAAGAAATTGGGTAGGTCATATTTTCAACCTTTTCCCATGGTTTTGATTTTTTCTCTTCAAGACACTAGAAACACGCCTGAACTGTCCTTCGGTAGATCTCAACAACCCCCCCTCCGTTCTTTTAACTGGGTTGTTCAACTAGGCTGTTTCCGTTTCTTCTTTTCTTTCACAAGCTTAGAACCTTTTGACTATAGGATAAGTGGTAGCTGTTTTTTTTTTGGGGGACTGGAAATTATTGACATGTTTTAAAACAATCTGGGCCTTTCAATTTGGTATTGAAGGAATAATTGTTTATCAACACAATGAAAGAGAATATTTCTGACGAGTGCAGCAAAAAAGTTGGTACTCGAGGGGGAGGGGTACGGGGATGGCCGTGTCATGTTAGGAGAGAAATTTAAGGGGCCTAACTGATAGATTAATGAAAGCTCAATTATTCTAGTCTTTTTTCCTTTTATTCGAACAGCGAATTATGATTCTGTGTTTCAACTAGTGGTATTAAAAGTTAATCTGGTAATGGATATAGAGTTCCACAATTTTAACCTGTTTTGGTCATGAACTATAGGGACAAAGTCATGAGTAAAATTTCAGATGATTTGTGGAATACAATCAGAACCGGTGATGGCATTCAAACGGAGATAACCGAAACGGTTCAATCAGTTTACAATAAGTTATTGAACCCACAGCTAAATGAAGCTGGTGAATCGGCCTTTCATTCAGACTTGCAGCCAGCTCAGAATGGAGTTGAAAGTAATGGGCATCTTGCTGTTTCTGACAGTGGTATTGATGCCACATTTTCTGCTGATGCAGAACCAAGTGAACCTCCTGGTTTTGCCCGATTAAGTTCAAATCAGAACGGCAAAAGTGACCATAAGGAATCACCGAAAGAAGTGTCGGGAATTCCTGTTCCTTCTGATGGAAAAGCAAAAGAAACATATACCCAGTCAGAGAACAACTGCTCACTTGACCCTTTGGTACCCGACAGTGTGGATGTGGGTGCGCCACCTGGCTTTGCTATAGGCACAAAAGAGAAGAATCCAGATGGTGTTAATGATGAAGATCCTGAAGTGCCTCCAGGATTTGGCTGATGGCTTATTAAGTTGTTCATATAGTTCTGTTTATATTTTTGGGAAAGGTTAGCCATATTTGGTTGGTCATTGTCGTATCAAGTTCAAGAAGCTTGTGTTTGTACTTGCAGAGAGTACTTTACTTTCACTGCGCCGACTAGCAGCTCATGACCTCTCTTTCTTCAATTTCCCGAGGTTAGAAGTCTTAACTATGTCGCTTGTGCATGATCTTGGATTACAGATTAGTACTATCAAAACTCAGAGGCTTCAAATATGAACATTGCTGATGACAAGATGTCTTGTTGTAAGATGTAGTCTAAACTAAGTTAATTTTGTTGGTTCTTTAGATGTTAACCGCAATATTTCTTCCTAACCTGTTCAAGTTGGATTTTTTTTCTCCCTTGTGCTTTGTCTTTTAAATATTTTTCTTTAGCTGAACAAGTTCCTAGATAACATGCCTAAAGGTTTTCTTATTGATGAGATTGATATTGATGATAGTGGCAATGTTGATGCTAGTGATGATATCAATCGTGACCTTGATACGGAGCTGGAACTGTTAACTAGGATGAATGGGTTTGTTTTTCCTAAATTTTTAGGAGTTGATGCCGTGCATTGGACAAAGGAAAATTAGTTGGTCATACCATATGGCAAGAAGGTATTTTTTGTAAATGCCTTTACATGATTTTCTAAGCAATTTATTTTTTTCTCTTGGTTACAAAGATGAAGCACTATGCCCTTGTGAGGTGCCTTGCCTCTTATGGAGAATTATACTAGAGAAAAAAACTACTCCTTTTGTCTCAATTTATGTGTCACCCTTTCTTTTTTAGTCTGTCAAAAAAAGAATGTCGTACTTCTTTATTTAGAAACAATTTAACTTTAAACTTTACCATTTACCCTTAATGAGATGATGTATAGCCACACAAATATCTATAATTTATTTAAACCGAAAGTTTCAAATATCTTTCTTTCTTTCTTCCTTAAACTTTGTACCTTATCAAACACAGTCGCCACATAAATTGAGATGGAGGGAGTAGGATATTCTGAATTATTCATATTTATGATATGAATTTGTAAAACTATATTGTTAAGTTATGTGGCCACCTCTTCTAAAATGTCAAGTTGTTAGAGAGAACATATCTAATTAATTATATTTTCAATACGCTTCTCTCATGCCAACCAACTTTTTTTAATGATCCAAGCGCATGGGAATTGTTCTTGATGAAGGTTGGTGGTGAAATTTAAACTCAGGACATCTGGTTCCATGATAAATTACGTGACCACTTTATGTCTGAAAGCTTAAGTTGTTAGAAAAAACTAATTTAATTATATCGTCAAGATGCTACTAGTTGGAAATAAGTCTTGGACTTGTTAGAAGCTTTCAAATTTTATTGTTTCACACACACACCACTTCTAATTTTATGGCATAAGTTGAGCTTCAAAGAAGTAGTGAGGATTCATATACTCGACTTGACTCGTTGGGACTGAGATGTTATTTAATTATATCGACAAGATATATTTTCTCTTCTGAGTGGAATTTTATGATCTGTACTTGTGTTGTTTGTGTATGCTATACATGAGATGATGGAATTTTGTTGACAAGTCTATGGATAATGCAGGTATGCAACACACTAACTTCAGGTGCAAGAAGTGTTATTTATTGGTTTTATTAAGTTCCAAGCATGTTTCTTTTGGATTCAAAATTTAGATTTGTTTACCTAAACACTCTTGTAATACGATTCGGAATTTAGGTTTGTTTGCTGAAACACTCCTGTAATATGAATTGGAATTAAGGTTTGTTTGTCCAAGCACTCTTGTAATATGTTTCGGAATTTAGGTTTGTTTGCCTAAACAGTCTTGTAATAGTATTCAAAGTTTTGATTTGTTTGTCGAAACACAGGTGTAATATGATTCAGTTGCGAATGCATTTTTTTTGTTATTGAATGGAAAGTTATGGTACTGTAATTAGTTGAATCTATTTTCTAGTTTTGGCAGTTTGATTAAAACATTCATTTCTATTATCATTCTAGTTATTGCAAATGGCTCTCATTTAATTGAGTTACTGGCATACTCTCATGTGTAAACTCTAGATTTACTCAATCTCAGAAAGTTGAATTTTCAGACTAAATTAAACCAAATTGTTATGAAATTAAGTTTTTTTTACATAATCTAATGTAGTTAATTCACAATTACAAATAATTGTGACCTAACTTGAGTAATAGGAAAGTTTCATCCAAGTGTGTGTCCTAGTAGTCAATGAGGTGTGAATGGTCATGAAAGATTGGTACCTCTAGAGAGAAAATATTAAAAGACCGGACGCCATAGTTATAGGAAAAAAAAGTAGATGCTTGACAAAAGTATCAAGAAACATAGAAGTGAGCGATGATGATCCCAACAATATTTTCTTCATCTTCAAGGGTGTGAACTCGAGGCCTCTAGTTAAGGGTGATGAGATTCCGACCATCCCACCACAACCTATACCGGTGAACAGTTAATAAATCCAAAGAAGTAACTTTATCTACTATAACTTCATGAAAAAAGAAAAGATATTAAGGAAAGGAACTTTCATAAAATGAAAAAGTAGAGTCATCTATTGTTTTTAAAATATGAACGTCATTCTATGGAAGTATTTAATTCATTAGGTACTATAGATTGCAGCTTAGTTTAAATTTGGTTTTATGGATCCTCACCGTCCATTTATATTCTTTGAACTCAAATAATTCAATGTCGATACCAATCTTAATCTTAATTATTCAGATTTCTGTCATTACGTGCATTTGTTTTTCAAATTCAAATCTTAATCAGTTACATCTCAATCATTAATAGTGTAGATGAAAAGGTTTCCATTAACAATGTGTTTCTTGGAAAATAAGTAATTTTCTTGTGTTTTTTGTACGTCAGTAGAAATATTATCCCAAAAACATTTGGATATAATCTACGCAAACACTATGAGAGGTGGAAGTAGGGGCGGAGAAGAGGCAATCAATATGGAATGCCACTTGCGGAACTTGTTTTCCATTCTTAGACTATTCTTAGTTACTCTTTCACATCACTTTCCTTTTTCTTTACTTTATTCTTCCTTTTAACTTCAATTTTTCTTCTCAATTCTCATATGATAATTCCCTCCTTTTGCCACACAATAATACTTTAATCAACATGAGATGCACAATCTGATTAAACAATTGAAGAAGCTTCCAAAAGGAATTGCCTCTAGTCCAACTCCTCCAAAACTCTTAGTACGCGTTAATTCCAAACAAGTCGTGATCGGCTATATTTCACTGTGTATTATGTCACTCCATATATTTCTATGATGTCAAATTTTAGCAGGCTGCAAATATAATACTCTCATCATCTGAATTCCACATGTTAATTAAATACAATGCATATTAGTATTATCCTTTTCTTTACGAGTAATTTCCTTCTTAATTATTTTTTATGAAACGTTGTTGATTTTAGACTCCTCCTGTAGAACCAACAACCATCCAGTGAATTATCTTGTGTTACTATAGATGATCCGCTTGCGCACATTTTGATTAATTCTATAGGGTACCTTCTACGCCTCCCACCAACACAAGTACCACTTTAACTTTATTTTAAAGGATTTTTCCTTTCAACTTTCTTTCTCATAATGGTTCTTTACACATTAATACTTTAATCAGCATGTGGTGAGCTATTTGATTAAATAATTTAAAGAGTTTCTATGATGTAGAAAATGAGTCAAAATTATAGGGCCAGAAGAGCACTATATATACTAGTTGTTGCATAGAATTTCTACTATCAACTTTATTTCAGAACATCAACAGATTAGAGTTCTTCTAGCCCATTTTGCAGATATGAAAATCTTGAAATTTTTTCTTGTTTTTACCATACTTGGCTGTTTTTCATGGCCTAGTATACAGAATGAATTAAAGATGTATATAGTACACGTTGAATCCCCAGAAAGTCAAATTACAACACAATCTTTGTCAGGGGATTTAGAGAGTTGGTATCAGTCCTTTTTGCCAAATACAATAGCAAGGACAAACTCAAATGAAGAGGAGGGGCCGCGTTTAGTATATTCATATCGCAATGTTATGAAAGGCTTTGCTGCAAGATTATCAGCAGAGCAAGTGAAAGAAATGGAGAAGAAACCAGGCTTCATATCTGCACAGCCACAGAGGATATTGTCTTTACACACGACTCATACTCCGAGTTTTCTTGGATTGCAACAGAACAGTGGCTTGTGGAGGGATTCCAACTATGGTAAAGGTGTGATCATCGGTGTTTTAGACACCGGGATTTCACCTGACCATCCTTCATTTAGCGACGAAGGAATGCCTCCTCCGCCTGCTAAATGGAAGGGGAAGTGTGAATTGAACTTCACTACAAAGTGTAACAACAAGCTCATAGGCGTGAGGACTTTCCCAAAAGACAATGGTTCGCCAATAGATGATGATGGACACGGTACTCACACCGCCAGCACTGCTGCTGGCGGTTTTGTGAGAGGTGCCAATGTGTATGGAAATGCAAATGGCACTGCTGTTGGTGTTGCCCCTCTTGCTCACTTGGCTATTTATAAAGCCTGTGACTCAACTGGTTGCCCTAGCAGTAACATTTTAGCTGCTATGGATGCAGCTATTGATGATGGTGTTGACATCTTATCCCTTTCCCTTGGAGGATTTACTAGACCCTTCTATAATGATGCCGTTGCACTCGGTGCATATACCGCAACTGAAAGAGGTATCCTTGTGAGTTGTTCTGCAGGTAATAGTGGTCCAACCAATAGTTCTTTATCAAATGAAGCCCCATGGATTCTCACTGTAGGCGCGAGCACTCTTGATAGGAAAATTAAAGCAACTCTTCAATTGGGAAACAAACATGAAATTGAGGGTGAATCAGCTTTCCATCCAAAGGTTTTAAACTCAACATTTTTTCCTCTGTATGAACCTGGAAAGAATGAACACGAATCTACTGAACGTTCTTATTGCCAAGATGGATTAGTGTACAATTCTAGTGGAGGCAAAATAGTTTTGTGCCAGGTAGGTGGTGGTATTTCTAGAGTTGGAAAAGGACAAGTTGTAAAGAATTCCGGAGGCGTTGGCATGATTATCATCAATGAGAAGGGAGATGGTATCACTACATTTGCCAATGCTCACGTCCTTCCTGCCCTGGATATAACTTATGCAAATGGAATGAAAATTCTTGCTTATATGAATTCAACAAAGAAACCTGTTGCCCGGATTACATTCCAAGGAACAATAATAGGTGATAAAAATGCTCCTGTTGTTGCTGGATTTTCTTCTCGTGGACCAAACTTAGCTAGTCCTGGAGTCTTGAAACCGGATATTATTGGTCCTGGTGTAAACATTCTTGCTGCTTGGCCTACCTCCATGGAGAACAACACAAACACAAAATCTACCTTCAATATCATTTCTGGCACGTCCATGTCTTGTCCTCACCTGAGTGGAGTAGCTGCATTGTTAAAAAGCGCTCATCCCACTTGGTCTCCTGCAGCTATCAAGTCAGCCATCATGACAACTGCTGATACAGTAAACCTCGCCAACAAGCCCATACTAGATGAAAGGCTTCTTCCTGCAAATATCTTTGCGGTTGGTGCAGGCCATGTCAATCCGTCAAGAGCAAATGATCCAGGACTAATATATGATACCCCATTCAAGAGCTACTTACCATATTTGTGTGGTTTGAATTACACAAATCAAGAGATTCAAAGCCTTCTACAACGCAAGGTTAACTGCTCGGAAGTGAAAAGTATTCCTGAAGCACAACTAAATTATCCTTCATTTTCCATCACACTCGGAGCAAATTCTCAAACATATACAAGAACAGTGACTAACGTCGGAGAGGCTAAATCATCTTACAGTGTGGAGATAGTTTCACCACCAGGAGTTTCTGTGATTGTTAATCCCTCTACTCTGAAATTCTCCAAGTTGAACCAGATGTTGACATATCGAGTGACCTTTTCAAGAACGGCGAATAGTTCAACCAGTGGTACAGTTCAAGGATTCTTGAAATGGGCTAGTAATAGGCACTCTGTAAGAAGTCCAATTGCAGTTGTGATAGTCTAGTGAAATTGCAAGATTTGTTTTTCGTTTCATTTACTTTTAGTAATTTGATCCTTCTACAATAAGCATGTATTAGTTGTTCCAATTTCTTCAAATGATCCATTGATATCAAACGAATCTGCTTTTTTGCTTCCCTAGTGTAATTTTATTTTACAATGTCAGTGTATGTAACAGCCATATGCTTTCCCTTGTTCTTGATTTTGTATATACTATAACAACATTAGTATGGGAACTTTAACTTCTTTGTACACGTAACGTATGGATGTTGCCTTAGTCCCCTGTTTGATGTTGGACTTATTTTAGTATCTAATAGTAATGATACATGGTTCTTTGTTTGAGCTAGCACTCGCTATTGTCGTTGGAAAGAAAGAATCGTACCAGCTCTCTAAATCCATTGCTGATGATTGAGTAGAAATTCGACTCTCTGGGGACTGAACTTGTATTATATAACTCTTGAACAGACTCTGAATAGTAATTGGCCATATAAGAGAGGTAAGCAAGCAAAAAAAAAGATTTTTTTTCAAGAATTCCATGGTTGCAAATGTGCTATAGAAGAACTCTAATTTCTTACTATTCTGAAGTAATTCATGAACTATGATGAACTTATTTAGTAACATAGATTCTGAGAGAAAGAAATGCAGAGAGTTTCATTTCTGTAAATGAAGCAATTCTAACACTAATGCACATTCCTATAATGAAAAGATGACTAAAAAGATTACATAAAGAAGGTAAAAGAAGAGAATAAAGTAATACAAGTATAATAGAGTATCATGAGTACTTTCTGCATTCATTCTACATTTTGGATTCAAACAATGAATGCAGGCTTATTACATGGAACAAATCATGACTTTTTAAAACGAAACGAGACTAGAAATCAACCGTTGCAGTTTCTTATAGAATGATTGCAATTGGACTTCTTACAGAGTGCCTATTACTAGTCCATTTCAAGAATCCTTGAACTACACCACTAGTTGAACTATTGTCTGTTTTTGAAAAAGTTACTCGATATGTCTTTTTCTGGTTCATCTTCGAGAACTTCAGAGTAGAGGGCTTAACAGTCACGGAAACTCCTAGTGGTGAAACTATTTCCACAATGTAAGATGATTTAGCCTCCCCGACATTAGTCACTGTTCTTGTATATGTTTGAGGATTTTCTCTGAGTGTGATGGAAAATGAAGGATAGTTTAGTTGTGCTTCAGGAATGCTTTTCACTTCTGAGCAATCCACCTTACGTTGTAGAAGGTTTCCAACCTCTCGATTTGTGTAATTCAAACCGCATAAATAAGGTACATAGTCCTTGACTGGGGTATCATAAATTAATCCTGGATCATTTGCTCTTTCTGGATTGACATGTCCTGCACCAAACGCGAAGATGCTAGCAGGAAGGAGTGTTTCATCTAATATGGGACCGTTGGCAAGATTGGTTGTATCAGCTGTTGTCATGATTGCTGATTTAATAGCTGCAGGAGACCAAGTGGGATGAGCGCTTTTTAACAATGCTGCTACGCCACTGAGGTGAGGACAAGACATGGAGGTTCCCGAAATAATGTTGAAAGTAGATTTTGTGTTGGTGTTGTTCTCCATGGAGGTAGGCCAAGCAGCAAGAATGTTTACACCAGGACCGATAATGTCAGGCTTTAAGATTCCACGACTAGCTATGCTTGGCCCTCTGGAAGAAAATGCAGCAACAACCGGAGCATTTTGATCACCGAGTATAGTTCCTTGGAAGGTAATCCGAGCAACAGGTTTCTTCGTTGAATTCATATAGTCGATGATTTTCATTCCGTCTTCATAAGTTACATCCATTGCTGGAAGGACGTGAGCGGTAGCTGATGTAGTGAAACCATCTTCAGCCCTGTTTATTAGAATCATGCCAACACCTCCAGCATCCTTAACAGCTTGTCCTTTAGCAATTCTCGAATAATCGCCTCCCATCATACACAATACTATTTTGCCTTTAACAGCACGATCACTCAACGTACCTGATCCGCAATAAGATCTGCGAAACTCACTAGCATTTAGTGCAGGAACAAACAAAGGGAAGAATTTTGTACTAACAGCCTTTGGATGAAAGGCCGATTCACCTTCAAACCATTTTTTGTTTCCTAGATAAACTGTTGCCTTAATTTTCCTGTCAAGAGTGCTCGCGCCTACTGTGAGAATCCACGGGGCTTCGTTTGATACAGAACTTTTGGATGGACCAGTATTACCTGCAGAGCAACTCACAAGAATGCCTCTTTCAGTTGCGCTATATGCACCGAGTGCAATGGGATCACTATGGAAGGGACTAGTATATCCACCAAGGGAAAGGGATATGATATCAACACCATCATCAATAGCTGCATCCATGGCAGCTAAAACGTTACTGACAATGCAACCAAAAGAGTCACAGGCCTTATAAATAGCCAAGTGAGCAAGAGGGGCAACACCAACAGCAGTGCCATTAGCATTTCCAAACACATTGGCACCTCTCACAAAACCACCAGCAGCAGTGCTGGCGGTGTGAGTACCGTGCCCATCATCATCTATTGGCGAACCATTTTCTTTTGGGAAAGTCCTCGCACCAATGAGCTTGTTGTTACACTTTGTAGTGAAGTTCGATTCACACTTTCCCTTCCATTTAGCAGGCAGAGGAGGCATTCCTTTGTCGCTAAATGAAGGATGGTCAGGAAGAATCCCAGTGTCCAAGACTCCGATGATCACGCCTTTCCCATAATTGGAATCCCTCCACAAGCCAATGTTCTGCTTCAATCCAAGAAAACTCGGAGTACGTGTAGTGTGCAAAGACAATAACCTCTCCGGCCACACATTTACAAAGCCTGATTTCTTCTCCATTTCTTTCACTTGTTCTGCTGATAATCTTGCAGCAAAGCCTTTCATCACATTGCGATATGAGTATATCAAGCGTGGCGCCTCTTCATTCGAGATTGTGCTTGCTATACTCTTTGGCAAAAAAGAATTGTACCAACTTTCTAAATCCATTGACATTGATTGGCTTTCTGGAGATTGAATTTGAACAATGTAAGTATCTAAATTGCTCTGCATACTTGGCCATGATAAACAACAAACTATGAATAAAGCAAGAAGGAACTTCATGGCTACACAATACATGAACTAATAATAATGTATAGTTGATGATTTTGCATTCTTTGAAGTAGTAGAATATATAGTGCCAGGATTTTTGAATGGAAACTTAAAGATGCTTAGCTCTTTTCCTTTTTGATAAAGATGTAGGTGGAACATAATTAAAGTTATCCCTGTCATAAAAAGATACTACTAATAATTTAAGTGCCAGGCTTCTTGTATGGAAACTTAATTTTCCCAATTGGCTTGTAAGAATTCTAAAATTTATTAGAAAAAATGCTGTTTTTTATATAAAAAAATACATACAAATATTTTCTTGGGAACGAGCAAAGAGTTTGATAACAAGTTATGAACTCATAAAGTTTAAATCTTGGTTACGCATGCCGATGAGAAAATGAAAACTTTAACTTCTTTTTCCACATGCACCATGTGGATTTAGTATCTGGCATTTTTTTTGGATTTATCCTATGTCCTACTCAATTTTCAATTGGACAAAGTGTTAAAAGTAGATATCTAATGAATAATAACATGTTTCAAGAATCTTGGTAGGGTCCATATCATATTGTTTGAGCGGGAATCCAAGAACGAAAAAGTTGTTTGAATTTTGAAAAAAAAAGGGCAGTCCAAATGTGACAGGAGAGAGATCAACAAAATCGTCCTTTTTGTCCTTTTTTGTCAACAAATACAAAAAAAAATTGACTTTAATGTTTCAAGAAGCTGGCGGACTTGGGCCTTACTTGGCTATTGTTGGGCTGCGTTTCTAGTGGACCATTTTTGTTTGATTTTGAGCTCATAAATGGGCTCAAAATGGATAGGTTTTTTCCTTCTTTCAATTATGAGCAACTTTCACATATAGCAAACAAAAAAATCATATTTGTATGTTATAGCAAAGTTTGCATAATTGCGCTCCATAGCAAACATATATATGTATAATTCGCTATACATATACAGTTGAAAGCTGTCTATTTCACTATACATATATACAAAAAGAAGCAATTGTATAATTCGTTGGCTCCTCTTCAGAATTGTATAATTTCGCTGGCAGACCATTTGTATAACTCTTTCGCTTTATACAAACATAAATTATACATTATACAAACATAAAACTGGGCAGGGGAATATTTTTATTGTATAATTATAAGTGTATAGGATGAATATATATGTATTTGCATGTGTATATACAATTTTCTCGCGCTTTATACAAACAGAAACACAATTTATACAATTCTGTTGTACAAAACGAGAAAGAGAGAAAGGCAAAAGAGAACTGGGTAGGGAAATATTTTTATTGTATAATTATAAGTGCATATGATGAATATATATGTATTTGCATGTGTATATACAATTTTCTCTCGCTCTATACAAACAGAAACGCAATTTATACACTTCTGTTGTATAAAGCGAGAGAGGCGAGCACAGAGGGAGTGAGCGAGAGAGGAGAGTGGCGAGCGAGAGTTTGAAGGAGAGAGGCGCTGGCAAACAGTTTGCTACAGGACACAATTAAATCAAAGTGTGATTATACCATTTAATTTGAATTAATAGTTTGTCATTATGTACAATTTTCCCTTCAATTATTTCTTTTCAACTTTTAAATTAGTAACTAGTATATCTACATTATGTAAAAACTTTAAATAAAATACTACTATTTTAAAGAAGACGACATTAACATTAATGTAATAATAGTAATGTTGATA
Organism: Solanum gracilifrons; assembly: GCA_029582605.1. Taxonomy (NCBI): domain Eukaryota; kingdom Viridiplantae; phylum Streptophyta; class Magnoliopsida; order Solanales; family Solanaceae; genus Solanum; species Solanum gracilifrons. The sequence goes on from JAJOOH010025695.1 coordinate 20,813, forward strand.
AAAAAATAATAATTTGAAATAGTGAAAATCATAATAAAAAGATGATAATCATAGAAGCAAAGTAATATAGATAATTACGATAGCAATAGTGATTAATGGAAAATAATAATAAATTATAAAGTATTCGACTTATTAGTAATTTAGAAGCTCAACGAAATAAACTAAAAGAAATGAGGGACAAAATTTGGTGTCAATATACACCACATGCAAAGACTGGTTTTCTTGATATTTTATATATTTTTGATTCCTTCTTTTAGGTATTGGCTATTGATATTCTCCTTCAACTTTTTGAGTTGTCGTGGGATGGATAGTTCTAATTCCTTCGCCCTTAATTCAAACTCTGAGAGCGGAAAAACCCTTGTAGGTAGCGCTTTCTCCTTTAATGGCCTTATGCAAGTGAATCTGAATTAGACAGGCCTTAAAAGGGAACACTAAACACTGAATGAGAAATTAAAAAAAAAAAAAGGCACAAGTTTCTAAACCCTCCACCCTAGACCAAAGGTATTGGGTTTGAACCCTCATAATCGAATAAACTCATGGTAGGGAGTGCTTCCTTCTTTAATGGGGGATTAACACGGTGTGGAATCATATTAGTCGTTGATAAAATTATTCCCTGTGCTAAAACGGTGAAAGTATTGGCACTAAAAGAAAATATAAGGCTGAGGGGTGGGGCACGGACAAGCCTCACCTCGTGAGCTAGCTTTCGTGGTTGAGTTATGCCCAAGATTCATTTCATATAGAACATGTTATCAGAGTAGGATCCACCCCGATTCTTGTTTACTGACGATGGCCCCCATAGGCGTGAAGTGGGGTGTTAAAGAGTCCCACATCGGATGAAAAAGGGTTGGTGGTTGTATCAGAGATGAACCCATTCGAATTCTTTGTTTCACCAATGTTGGGCCCCATTTATATTGTTCAAGCACCAGTTGGCAGGCCTGGGCATGTGGGGGGTGTTGAGTCCCCCTCATCGGCTAAGGGATGGGGGACTTGGTTTCCTTATATGACTTGAGCAATCCTCACTTTTGAGCTAGCTTTTGGGTTGAGTTAGGCTCAAAATCCATTTTATAACAGTTTCTGTGCAAATTCAGCTTGTTGTTGAACGGGAGAGCTAACTACTCCACAAGGCATAATTGATTTAGCACTGTGTGCTTGATCGAAATCAATTGAGAACCTGAAACTTGCAAGTATAGTGGATGGTAGTAATCGATTTGTCCATTTCCATTTTCCATCGTGGCTGAGCCTGAGCTAGCTCGAGCTTCAATAATGCTGTTTTTCCGGTTGACTTGAGATAAACAGCCTCAATCTCAGCATCATTTCTCTGATACCTGCAAGTTTGATAATGTAAAGTGAAATTCAACTATAACGAAAGGATGTGGTAAATAAAGAAAGTGAAAGAATAGAATAGAAAAAATAGTAGTTCACTCTGAAATGAAAGTAACACAAGAATAATAAAATATCATGAGTACTTTCTTCATTCATTCTACATTTTGGATTCAAACAATTAATCCAGACTTGTTACATGGAGAAAATCATTTTAAAAACGAAATGAGTCTAGAAATCCAAAGTTGCAGTTTCTTCTAGAACAACTGCAATTGGACTTCTTACAGAGTGCCTATTACTAGTCCACTTCAAGAATCCTTGAACTACACCACTGGTTGAACTATTGGCTGTTCTTGAAAAAGTTACTTGATACGTCTTTTTCTGGTTCATCTTCAAGAACTTTAGAGTATAGGGTTTAACAGTCACGGAAACTCCTTGTGATGAAACTATTTCCACAATGTAAGATGATTTAGCCTCCCCAACGTTAGTCACTGTTCTTGTATATGTTTGAGGATTTTCTCCGAGTGTAATGGAAAATGAAGGATAATTTAGTTGTGCTTCAGGAATGCTTTTCACTTCCGAGCAATCCACCTTACGTTGTAAAAGGTTTCCTACCTCTCGATTTGTGTAATTCAAACCGCATAAATAAGGTAAGTAGTCCTTGAATGGGGTATCATAAATTAGTCCTGGATCATTTGCTCTGGATGGATTGACATGTCCTGCACCAATGGCAAAAATGCTAGCAGGAAGGAGCATTTCATCTAGGATGGGATTGTTGGCAAGGTTTACTGTATAAGCGGTAGTCATGATTGCGGATTTAATAGCTGCAGGTGACCAAGTGGGGTGAGCGCTTTTTAGCAATGCTGCTACTCCACTGAGGTGAGGACAAGACATGGAGGTACCCGAAATAATATTGAAGGTAGATTTTGTTTTTGTATTTTTCTCCATGGAGGTAGGCCAAGGAGCAAGAATATTAACACCAGGACCAATAATGTCAGGCTTTAAGATTTCGCGACTAGTTATGCTTGGCCCTCTAGAAGAAAATCCAGCAACAACCGGAGCATTTTTATCTCCGAGTATAGTTCCTTGGAAGGTAATCTGAGCAACATGTTTCTTCGTTGAATTCATAAAGTCAATGATTTTCACTCCATCTTCATAAGTTACATCAATTGCTGGAAGGACGTGAGCGTCAGCTGATGTAGTGAAACCGTCTTCTACCCTATTTATTAAAATCATGCCAACACCTCCAGCATCTTTAACAGCTTGTCCTTTCGCAATCCTCGGATAACCTCCCCCTATCATACACAAGACTATTTTGCCTTTAACAACACAGTCAGTCAACGTACCTGATCCGCAATAAGAGCTGTCAGACTCCCGCAATAAGAGCTGTCAGACTCACTAGCATTTAGTGATGGATAAAACAAAGGGAAGAATTTTGTACTGAAAGACTTTGAGTGAAAAACCGATTCGCTTTCAAACACTTTTTTGTTTCCTAGCTGAACTGTTGCCTTAATTTTCCTGTCAAGAGTTCTCGCGCCTACTGTGAGAATCCACGGGGCTTCATTTGCAACAGAACTTTCGGATGGACCACTATTACCAGCAGAGCAACTTACAAGAATACCTCTTTGTGTTGCACTGTACGCACCGAGTGCAATAGAATCACTATAGAAGGGACTAGTACTCTGTCACGCCCCAAGCTACCCCTGAGACGCGGACACAGGACCTAGGATCACAAGTGATCCCAAGCTTACCCTGCTGGCATGATCATGAGCATACTAAAGATAATAAACTGATGCGGAAGCTAAATCATAAATAACATGAAAGAATGGGGAATACCCATATACTATAACTGAGATAAATGAAAACTGATGAGTTTAATACAAGAAAGATATTAACTCAATACTAAGCTGAATCTATCTATGTCTGAAATAAGCCTCTAAACTGACTAGAAATGTTGGGACATGCCCCAAATAGGTCTAGCAAAACTGAAACTAAAGACTAAAAGTACTGAAAAGAAACTCATGACTATTGTCCTCGGAGGATGAGGACTCACCACTGATTCTGTTGAACTGGAGATCGGGAACCGATCTAAGCGTGATCTGGATGCTGAGAACCTGAACCTACATCACGAGAAGATGTAGTGCACGTATGCGTCAGTACTTGAAAGGTACTGAGCATGCAGGATAGAGTAA
>JAJOOH010025696.1:0-15675 GCA_029582605.1 Solanum gracilifrons
CTCCACCCCCACCCCCCAAAAAAAATTTAAGTTTGTTTATAAAAAAAATATTTTCAATTTCAAAAATTATTTTCTACTCACCAACCAAACATAAGAAAATAAATCAAAAATCTATTTGTTTTCTAGGAAAACATTTTCCATGGAATACATTTTCCTTCGTACCAAACACACCCTAAGTAATTCGATTTTGACAATTGAACTCAGCAGCGGACCAATGAACTAAGAACTAGAATGCGTTAGGTGGTATCACTTCAACACGTTTTCTCCCATCTCTAGTGGTGTCACTTAACACATTTTCTCCCACCTTTAGTTCCTCGGGCAAATGATAAATGGGAAATAATTTTGTTAACAAATCAATATCCCCTCACTGATCTATATAGGCTTCACATTAATTAAATTAAAATATTAACAACCAGAGTGCGGTACAGATATTACATTAGATAGCAGCATTTCATTAAAGAGCTTTAAAATGAGATCCATATGCCATGAGTTTTAGTCCATCTTCATCCATATGCATTAAAAAGTTGTGAAGAAAGGCTCGTCCTCATAAATAAGAAAAGGCTGACTTAGAACCGGGGAGCCTCTTGATGTTTCCGATATCACAGATGGTTAGTCTATACTTCCTTCCTACTTCTCCGTACTCTTTAACATATCGTTCCCCTGCTTCAAGATTAAAATTTCTGAATGAGATTTTTTTGTATACAGCACAACTTATGGCATATATATCAAACAGTACCCCCTCAACAACTTTTTTTTTTTTTGATTAAACTCTGAATTTTATTTCACCAAAGTATAGGCAATGTACACGACTAATTCATTGGACTCCAGAGTTGGTTCCTACAAAAAAACAAAAACAAATAACAAGAGCTGCAATCAAAGGACTACTATCTTAATAAAACTAATGAACTCGACACCTTCTAGGAAGGGTCTGAACCATTGTACAGACAAAAATTCGGACTCTTTAACATGAAAAGCTATTAACATTTTCTAGTATACTCTTCCACTTGAGTCGTCTCTGTCCCACAATATGCAGCTGCAATATGATTCTTTTTGTGCTTCCCTTGCTACTTTATTAAACCTTCAACTGTTTCTCTCAATCCAGAATGGTACATCACTGCAGCAAAAATATGCACCAATTTCATGTTGGCACATTTTAGATGATACTTGAAGGCCACATGCCTAAGTTGCTTCAATGATCTGTTTAAATATTCCATAGCCAAGGTAAAGAGGTCTCCTTACCTCAGCCACCTTCATGGCAGTATGCATCAAGAGCCTCCATGTAGAAGCTCTGACTCATATCCGGCTGTTCATTCCAAACTCACCTCTAAGAGCTGAACCTTGCGAACAAGACATCCTACCTGAGATAAAGAATGCTGAAATTTTCAACTTACTAAGACAACTATTTTTCACTTCATAGCAAAACTAAACATTCTGTTGAAGATATATAAAATACAATCCTAGCTTAGGCAGTTTTCATATACTTTTCGATCCTCAAAATTTCTCAAGACATGCATACTCTTCATGAGCTACATCAAATTGTGTTAATTACATCATTTTGCCACAAGGCTAATAGACGAAGTAGGAAAGGTAGACAAAACGTGTCCAACTCATGTGGAAGTGATGTCTCTCATGAGTCCAACCTATGCAATTATAGGATGGTAACAATATTAACACTTAGCATTCTTACGAATGTATACATAAAGCAACAAAAATAAATTCTTACCTTAAATATTTCAAAACTGTCTGCTCTTATCCACTATGAGGTGAAGGTCCATAAGAGACCAAAAATGGTCATCCTGATCAGTTTGTCAGTGAGAGGCAGAAATATGATTGTCGTTTTATGGAAAAACAAAGTTATGTCTATGAGCAAGGAGATTGATGGTCAAGTAGTTGGCTTTGAGTAGTACCCATCTCCCTTGCTATCAATGTTTAAGCATTCATAGGTTTCCATGTCACTATTTATTAAAGATAGACATTGATAAACATCGTCTACTAGCAGGAATGATTTATCATCTGCCAGGAATGTTTGAATCCTCTTGTCCACTTCAATCCAACTACATCCAGGTTTCTTCCTCAACCCCAGCTCCTTCATCTTCAGTCTCAACTTGCGTACCTCATTCCATTTGCTCTGCGAAGCATATATTTTTGCTAAAATAACATAAGTGGATGGATCATCTTCATCCTTTTGAGTAAGCATCTTTGCAATTTCTTCTCCAATCTCTAACTCCCCATGCAAATGGCATGCAGAAACTAATGCGCTTAACAACTCAACACCCTCCCTGGTGTCCGGGTTGCTCTGCAGAATTGCATAGGCTTCACGCAATCTTCCAGCACGTCCAAGAAGGTCAATTAGACATGAGTACTCTTCAGCTGATGGTTGAATGCCATCGCCACTGACCATTAAATTAAAATACTGGTAACCTTCATCCACTAATCCTCCATGAGCACATGCAGAAATTACTGCGAGGAATGCAACTCTATCGGGTTTTACATTAGAATGCAGCATTTCATTAAAGAGTTTAAGCGCTTCAAAAGCTTGGCCATGAGATCCATATGCTGCAATCATTGTAGTCCATGATACCAGATCTCTCTCAGGCAACTCATCAAAGACTTTAAAAGCTTCACTTACTGCACCACATTTAGCATACATATCAAGCAGCGATCCCATAACAATTTCATTGGATTCCAACTTATTATCAATGATACACTTGTGGATCTCCTTGCCATGGTCCAAGGCTGCCAACTGTGAACAAGATACCAAGGCACTAGTCAAAGTGATTGCATCAGGCTTTATCCCTGCCAATTTCATGTCATTATAAAGGGCAAGTGCCTCCAAGTAGTAGCCAGCTGACACATGTCCAGAGATCATTACATTCCATGCTTCCACATTGTTCTTTGCCATCTTACTGAAGATGTTTTGCGCAGTCTCAACTCTGTCACATTTGAAATATAAGTCAACAAGGGAAGCATTAAGAAAGTCATCAGATAGTATGTTATTTCGAATTATATATGCATGAAAAAACTTCCCGTGCTGCAGTTGAGCAGATTTAGAGCACGCCATTAATAAGCTACTTAAAGTCACAGAAGAGGGTTTCATGTTTTCTTTGTTCATCCTTTGTAAAAGCTGAATGCATGATTTGCTATCACCTCTCAAGCTGTACCCAGATATCATGGAGTTCCAAGAAACCAAACTCTTGGCAGGGATTTGCTCAAAAATTTCTTTAGCCTTCTCTAAGAGGCCACATTTCCCATACATGTCGACAAGAGCAGCACTTACAAAACCATCCAACAGAAACTTATTATTTACTAATTCCCGATGAATTGTCTCCCCTCTTTCAATATCTAAAAGCCTCCCACATGATGAGATTGCAGCTGTGTAGGTAACCGAATTAGGCATATATCTCAAATCTTTCATCTTGTCAAAGAATTGAAGGGCTTTATGAAATTGCCCATTTTGATAGTAGCACGAAATGACAGTATTCCAACACGCAATGTCTCTTTCAGGCATTTCATCAAACAGTTGTATAGCAGAAGCGAACAAGTCACATTTGGCATACACACCAATCACTGAACTTGTCACAACAACATCTGATAAAAGCCCAGTTTTAATCAAATGAGCATGTATCATTTGACCATATCGGACATTTCCTAAACCACTACAAGCCTTGAGTACACTAGGAAAGGTGTAACTATCAGGTTTAAGATATGGGAATTGCAACAGCTTGTCAAAGAGGTCAAGAGCTTCATTGAACAATTGGTTCTTAGTATAAGAAGCAATGAGACCATTCCACAAAGTGATATCAAAAGGGTTCTCAAGATTTTGAAAAACCAATTTAGCGGAATGGAAATCTTCGCAAGACGTGTATAAATTAATTAGATTCTTGGATAAGTTAATGTTGCTTTGTAACCCTAAAGTAACAATCTTCTGGTGCAACAGTTTCCCTCGTTTCACTGATGTTAAAGATGATTTCAACAGAGACAAAATTTTGATAGAATCCATTGATATTCATTCGAAATACTAATCGGTCCATGACACCCTCTCTTTTTTTATTTGATGTGATACCATTCAACTATTACCATGACTTAAGAAAAAAATTAGTATATTTTAAGTTTTTTATCTAAAATAATTCTTAGATTCTTGTTTGGTCATAAATATAAATTATTTCTTCAAGAATAAAAAAAATAGAGAATTATTATTTGTAATTATAGTAATATGACATCTTTTTTTTGGATAGACTAAAAAAATAGTGTCACATAAAATGAGACAAAGAAAGTACATGTTAAAACACTAATTTTATGGGAGAGTACTATTATTACTCTCTTAGGGGCCGTTTGGCCATGCGATATAGTATCATGATATGAAATCATAAAATGAAATTGAAGCTTTATTTGGGCATGTGATATGAAATTTTTGTGTTGTATATTTTCTCATAAACATAAAAATCTCATAAGTTGTAAAACTATTAAAATAGCTTCAATTGTTTATTCAATCTTATCAAATAAACAAAAATTTATAAAATTGCACAATAAATTATTATAAAGCTATTTGTTCTCCACTTAAGTAATTGTTTCATCTAACTTTAATTTAATAGAAAAATAATTGAACATTAATTGTAGTGTACTAGTCTTTAATATAAACTCGTGGATCAATTTTTATATTAAAATATCTCAAATCATGATATGGAATTCTCATATAATTTCATATCATAATTTTTGGAGAATATGGAATCACATCTCATGATATGGAATCCTGAGATAGAATCAACGTAAAATCGCATGTCCAAACGTTGATTCCATCTCACGATACCATATCGTGATATGGTATCTCATGGCGAAACGCCTACTTAGAGTCATAGAGATCAAATGGGTTTTTTTTTTTCAAACATTGCCTTATCATTAATTGTTCTAAACTTTAGAGGCACATAAGAAGATAAAGATTAAAGAATTACTCCCTTCGTTCCTATTTATAAGTCACAATTTTAGGTTTCACGCATCTTAAGAAACTAGGTAAATTTACCATGTATCATTATTTAGTATTCTTTTGAAATCAAATTTCAATAAATGAACATAAATTAATTTAGAGAAAATGGCCAAAAGTCCCCCTAATCTATAGCCGAATTCCCACACTCATACTTTACGGGGTCCTATTACCCCCTTGAATTTTATAATACTGAAATTATTACCACCCCCCCCCCCTCCCCAAATGCTTACCTGACAAAGTGAATGTATCATAAACAATACAAAAAAATGCCTCACAAAAATTTCAACTTGCACCAATGACCTTAGAATATCATGACGAATAAAAGAACAAAACTTCACTTCTTTTCGTAACTGCCCGAAAGTAGCCAAAAATTACGTAAATACCCAAAATGATCGAAAAATCAAGAAACAAACATAAACAATACAAAAAATGCCTCAAATTTTTTTGACTTGCACCAATGATCATAGAATATCGTGACGAATAACGGAAAAAATATTTACTTCTTTTTCTAACAGCCAGAAAATAGCCGAATATTACGTTAACGCCCATAAATGGCCGAAAAATCAAGAAACACACATAAACAATACAAAAAACGCCTCAATTTTTTTTTAAATTTGCACCAATGACCTTAGAATATCATGACGAATAGCAGAACAAAACTTTACTTTTTTTCATAACCTCCTGAAAAAAGTGGAATATTACGTAAATGTTCCAAAATTGTCGAAAAATAAAGAAACACATATAAATAATACAAAAAATGCCTCAAATTTTTTTTGACTTGCACAAATGACCTTAGAATATCGTGATGAATAACAAAACAAAACTTTACTTCTTTTCGTAATTGCCCAAAAATGGCCGAATATTAAATAAATGCCCCAAAATGGACGAAAAATAAAGAAACACACATAAACAATACAAAAAACGCCTCAAAAAATTTTCAACTTGCACCAATGTCCTTAGAATATCGTGACTAATAACAAAACAAAACTTTACTTCTTTTCGTAACTGCCCGAAAATGGCCGAATATTACTTAAATACCCCCAAAATGTCCGAAAGACCAAGAAACACGCATAAACAATATAAAAAACGCCTCAAATTTTTTTTGACTTGCACCAATGACCCTAGTATATCGTGACGAATAACAGAAAAAAACTTTACTTCTTTACGCAACTGCCTGAAAATGGTCGAATATTACGTAAATGCCCAAAAATGGTCGAAAAATCAAGAAACACACAAACAATACGAAAAACGCGTCAAAAATATTTTGACTTGCACTAATGACCTTAGAATATCGTCACGAATATTGGAACAAAACTTTACTTCTTTTCATAACTGTTTCGAAAATGGCCGAATATTACGTAAATGCCCAAAGTGACCGAAAAATCAACAAACACACAAAACTAATACAAAAAACGCCTCAAATTTTTTTTGACTTGCACCAATGACCTTAGAATATCGTGACGAATAACAGAACAAAACTTTACTTTATTTCGTAACTGTCCAAAAATGACCGAATATTACTTAAATGCCCCCAAATGGCCAAAAAATCAAGAAACACACATAAACAGTACAATAAATGCCTCAAAAAATATTTTGAATTGCGCTAATGACCTTAAAATATCGTGACGAATAACAATACAAAACATTACTTCTTTTCGTAACTATCCAAAAATGGTTGAATAAAACGTAAATGCCCCAAAATGGCCGAAAAATCAAGAAACACACATAACCAATACAAAAAACGCCTCAAAAAAATTTGACTTGCACCAATGACCTTAGAATATCGTGACGAATAACAGAACAAAACTTTACTTCTTGTCATAACTACCCGAAAATGGCCAAATATTACGTAAATCCCCCAAAATAGCGGAAAATCAAGAAACACATAAACAATTCAAAAAATGCCTCAAAAAAATTTCGACTTGCACCAACGACTTTAGAATATCGTGATGAATAACAAACAAAATTTTATTTCTTTTCATAACTGCTTGAAAATGGCCGAATATTACGTAAATTCTCCAAAATGGCTGAAAAATTAAGAAACACATATAAACAATACTAAAAACACCTCAAAAAAATTTCGACTTGCACCAATGACCTTAGAATATCGTGACGAATAACAGAAAAAAACTTTACTTCTTTTCATAACTGCCCTAAAATGGTCGAATATTACGTAAATTCCCCAAAATGCCCGAAAAATCAAGAAACATACATAAACAATGCAAAATAACGCCTCAACAAAATTTTGACTTTACACCAATGACCTTAGAATATCGAGACGAATAACAGAACAAAACATTACTTCTTTTCGTAACTGCCCGAAAATGGTCAAATATTACGCAAATTCCCCAAAATTGCGGAAAAATCAAGAAACACACATAATCAATACAAAAAATGCCCTAAAATATTTCGAATTGCACCAATGACCTTAGAATATCGTGACGAATAACCACTACTAAGAAAATAGTGTTTAGCGACAGATAGATAACGACGGATTCGCAATGGAATAGACATTTTGTCGCAAGAATTGCAAATAATTTTTTGAGTTATGATATAGCGACGAATTGGCGACGAAATATTTGTTTGGTCGCTAAAAATGAGCGGGAAATTTTGGCGCCCTAGTTTTCGCTACCAATTTGGCAACCAAGTAAGTGTGACCAATTTAATTAGTATTCCGCGACGAAATTAGTGACGGAAAAATGTCACTAAACATAAAAATATATTTTTTATATAATTTAATTTATATAGTGACGGAAAATCTGTCACTAGAATTAAATCTAAATAAATATAATTTTTGGTAGCAACGGATATTAAAATCCGTCACTAAGGCTGTTGCAAAATTATGTTTTTGTCTAAGCTAAATAACTTCACTCTCAATTTTCACCTCACACTTTCCATTTTCACCAGAAACTCTCATCTCTCAAAGTAATGACGTTGTAAGCTCTCCGATGGCTGAAACTCTCATCTCCTTCAATCTTCATCTCAAAGTAAGCTCTCTAACTCTTATCATCCCTTCAATCCATAATTTCGATCTAAAAGGTGAGCTCTCAAACTATCATCTCTCTATCTCTGATGGGTTTGTGAAAATTAGAATTTTTAGCTCTCAACTCTTTTCATTTTATTTAGTTTGAAGTGATATTGAGATGTGTTGAAAATAGAGGTTTTATCAGTGTCGATATTCTGAAAATAGGATTTTATAACTTTCAAGTCTTTCCATTTTCTTTAGCTCGAAGTAAGTTTGAGGTGTTCTGAAAATAGTGATTTTAGTAGTTTGGGTATTCTGAAAATAGGGTTTTTTCGAAGTACGATTTTCTGAAAAATTGGGATTAGGGTTCAAGCATTATAGTGATTTACTTTTATTTGCTTTTGTGAAAGTAAATTGCACACTGATTTGCTTAATTTTGTTTTCTTATTGCAGCTAGCTTTCATTGTTTGTGACTACTAACTATCGCTTTACTCTCTCCGCTTAAAGATATCTCTCTTTCTCCCCCTCACACAACTACCTAATAGTTGCTTGTAGTTTTCCATTTGCAATAAGAAAATTTGCTGCAAAAGATTGAATAACAGTAAAGGGTGCAGGAGCTGGTATTTGCTCTTTTTGGGAGTTGTTTTGGTGGTTTGGGGAGGTTGAATGTGGTCATTGGGAGGGTTGGGATTTTGCAGGACATTTCTATTTTTTGATGAGGGGGTGCATTTTTTAAAGTCATTCGAAACTTTCGGGAAATAAGATGATGTGCAAGGGATTGTTGAAATTGCTTTCCTATTGTTTATTGTGAATAATTTCCTCATTATTCCTTTTGGGTTCCTGATGTGTGCTTTGCTTCACATGAATTGCAGCAATACTACTATGCTCATTTGAATTAGATTGCAAATGAGTTCTATCAATAGAGTTAGGAACTTGACAAGAATTGTGTTTAGTTCATTTTTCTGATAAATAATGTTACTGTAATATTGAATCTAGCTTAGAAGCTACTTCTGTGGTGGTTTTGATTTTATGATTTAAGGACCTTTTGACTTGTATGATATATGACTTCTTTTTTATTTTGTAATTGGTATTCTGATGTTGTTTAGCTGAGAATCTATGAAAACCGTCTCTTGCATTTGGGCGGATTAGATACAAGCATATGACATGAAAACAAAGAAGCAATTTTAAGTAAGCATGACTATGATTTTGAAAAAAATTAGATATATTTATATAATCAACCAATTGAACAAGCAGAGAGGATCATGTAGAATAGCACTTTGAATATGCAACTCAAGACAACAATTGATTCATATTAAATGTTTAGTTGTTATTTGTTCTATTGTTCTTGTTTCATGTTCTTGTTAATAACCAAGACATCTGATGTTTAAATGTTGCAGGTATCTACTGCTATAACATTATACTTAGTATCTGGTTGTCATTCACTCAAAGTAAGCCCTTGCTCTTTATTTTTTCTCTTGATTTAGCTAAAGATATACTCTCAAGGTATTTAATTTACTGATTGTAATTAGGAAGAAGATTGTTGTCATTTGTTTTTTTTAAAATATTTTTTGTGGCCTAAAAAAGCCATTTTATATCATGAAGATAAGTTCAACAAGATATAATAAAAATATCAAAAGTACTGGCCCAGAAGTGGCTAGCCTAATAGTAAAAGGAAACAAATTGGGATCAAAATAATACACTCTGAAACATCTGAATATAGTGAACAAAACATTTGGTAGATGATACCAAGGGTTATGTATGTATCTGCCTCATTCCAATGTCTGATCTTTGCCAACTGAGCTGATATTTTCCTTTGGCTGATGCGTGAGTCATTGATTCTACCCACTATTGTCTCTCTCTCTCGAGCTTATATTGTGTTTGTTCTTCAGTGTTAATACTGAAATTTCATTCCGCTTTACTGATTGTAATTAGGAAGAAGATTGTTGTCATTTGTTTTTTTAAAAATATTTTTTTGTGGCCTAAAAATGTCATTTTATATCATGAAGATAAGTTCAACAAGATATAATAAAAATATCAAAAGTACTGGCCCAGAAGTGGCCAGCCTAACAGTAAAAGGAAACAAATTGGGATCAAAATAATACACTCTGAAACATCTGAATATAGTGAACAAAACATTTGGTAGATGATACCAAGGGTTCTATATGTATCTGCAGTCATTGTAGTCATTCCAATGTCTGATCTTTGCCAGCTGAGCTGATATTTTCCTTTGGCTGATGCGCGAGTCATTGATTCTACCCACTGTTGTCTCTCTCTCTCTCGCTTATATTTTACGAAAAAAGTTTTTCGGTCCCAAATTTTCCCCCGTTGGCATTTCTATAATGACGGGAACAGGTCGTTACACTTTTAGAAATAAATTTTAAGAAAATAAGTAGGGAAGTATGCCTACATATGTTATTAACAAAATAACTGTAACTGTGTAATAAGTCCCAATAGCTAGGACTATTTTCTATTCTTTGCATCACCCCTTATAAAATATATTTGCTACTCTTACTTTTCTAAATCAAATAATGCTAAAATATCGTAATCACTTAACATGCTATTTCAAGATTTTAGATATGTCAACAGGGTCAAAAAATACAAGGTACATACATAAATATTTCATGCACATAAAGGTATAAGTTCTATAGATTTTTTAGTTTTCTCTATACATGACTTGTTATTTTGTTACACTTTATATTATTTTTCTCATATTTACTATCATTTTTACGAATGTTACTTATTTATTTTTATAATTTATAAATCCTTACACTTTAATATACATATTATTTTACTACATATAATCTATCGTCAATTTGTCTATACATGTAAATAAAATAGTAAGTGTTCATATGTTTTAAACAACTTACATGTATATACTATACTTTATAATAAATCTAGCTAAGATCACAAACTTTATATGATATTTTAACATTTTAGTACCATTATTATTTATTTTTAGAAAACTCCATTTTATCTATTTTTATTCAAATTATATCACACATACTATTATATACTTATGCCCGACTATTGTCTTATTTTATTTTATTTTTCTTTACGTCTTAATTCTATATATAAATAAAACGACAAATTTTCATATCCTTTAAACTCAACATTTATATATTTAGGATAAGTTTATATAAGACACATCTATATTTTTCAACATATAAATTTTTCATACATTTAAGTACATTTATTTATTTATTTTACTATATGATAAACATACTGCTATTAAATTTATTTTATATATGTTCTACCTTGTATTTTACCTTGTTTTCTTAAACTAACGAAATTTACTTATCATTGATATTAAAGCAAATAAATGAACAAATTTTCTTAATTATTTTTCCTAAATTGAGTTTAAGGACTATTTTTGGATAGACTCTGAGGGATGCTTAATACATTTCCCTCGAGTAACCAAAACCCTTACTTAGAATCTCACTAGTTTTCGCAAATTAAAAGAGAGTTTACATTTACATATAAAAAATGGTTTTCCTAATATTTTCCTTAAAATTAGGTGGCGACTCTAAAACAAAACAAATTTTCGAAAATTAGAGTGACAGTCATATTATATTATGAATTGTTTTGGCTAGCTAGAAATAGGGTGCGACAGCTTGGCGACTCCGCTGGGAATAAATGAGGTTTTAACCTTAGAAAACTTAATTTAGGAATAAGTTTTGTGATTACTTTTTATTTTCAGCTTATTATTTGTTTTACGAAAATGATACATTACTTTGATCGAAAGGTCGCAAGTAAAATTCAAACTTGTGTCCCATTTTTGTTTTAAAACACTATCTGTTACTGCTAGCCTCACACTATCATTTGAACTTTCTATCGAGTCTTTCGTCGTACACAAACACACATTGAACACGCGATGGGTGTTCTGCACTCCTCCAAAACTTTCTTTGGATTCCTTAATTTCAGAGTGGGTGCAATTAAGATAGTGCGTCTTCTCGCAATTACTCAGTCCTACTCTCAATGATCTAGGAAAAACTCCTACTATAGAAATAGGTCATGTTGCATAGCCTTAGGCAAGACAATATAAGGTATTGTCATTACGTTTAGGAAACTAACCACATGTCAATGATTTTCTTCTTTAAAACTCGACGACATATATTTTGTATGAAATTGATATGAATGATCCAAACTAAAACACTTAATGGATTAGGAGCAAATATACTTATCACACCCTTTACCTTTCTTTCATATGAACATCAACCAAAACTTGCCGAATATCTAAATGGTTGTTTTAGCACCACACATCCTATAGAATTGGTGGCAAAACATCCACAGAATACACGGAACTGAGATTCGAGGGCACCTGGGAGCACCATTGTCACTTATAGGGACACAAGGTGACAAAGTCTTCATTACTCATCTAATGGGGTTCTGGGAACCAAGCATTAACTCTCAAATTCTCATATTTTGAGATCACTCCCACATTGGAGGAGTTCAATAGTTTTACCGAATTACCAATTAGAGGAAGGTTGCCGATCAGCCATATGTCCAGGTGATTTTCTAAGTCTCCTGGAGCTGCATATATTTCCGTCGTTGAGATATGTATGCCTTGTGGTCACCCCTGTACTTTCATTTCTTAGGCCTCTGATCTCCTACCTCATTGTAATAGCTAGACTGCCCTAATCAATAAAATTATGTTTGCTCAAAATCTAAAATATGTTTAAATGGATCATTTGTTTTAAAACTAATTGCAATGTAGGCCTAGGAAAAAGGAGGTTCTACATTAGGATGTGTTTTGAATGTCGCTAAAGTGGCGTATATATGTGTTATGTATTTGTTACGTCTTTCAATATGTCTCCCAAACTAACATAGTTTCCCTTTTTCTTTGTTTTATTTTCTTTTTCATCGTTTATCCTCAAAAGTACGTTGATTTGTGTCGACTTGACCTTCGATCAAAAGAAAAGATGACTGATAGAGACGAGTTCAATGTTGCTGCAAACATAATGATACCTATTGAGAACCTCGATGTTACGACCCAAGGGTACCCCCTAGACGTAACATGGTGTACTTGACACCGAAGGGGTCTCATACAAGCCCTTACATATCATAACATAAGATAATAGAAAATACGGGAAAATTTAAAAATTTTACAATCGAAGTCATTTTCATAAAAAATCAAGCAGAAGCCTTTCTATACTTTGTCTCAAACCATCTAATACACTTTAGATTAAACTCTTGGGACACATCCCATACAATAGTCTCAAAAACATGAAATAAAGACATAAAGTAAATGGTTGGTTTGTCCTCGAAGATATGAGGACTAACCAAGATCCTCAACTCTTTAGCTCCTTAGAAACATAGCTTCAATATAGCACTCAAGTCTCTAAATCCTACATTTGAATAGAATGTAGGCAATATGCGTTAGTACAAAATGTACCAAATATGATAGCTAGCACAACACCATAAAAGCATCTCAAAATGGTTAGTCAACATAAGACATAAGCATAAGAGATAATAACATAGTCATAGCATAATCTCCAAAATGAGCATCATATAATCACAAGTCAACATAAGACATAGTTAATGAGCATAGGAGACAAGTCATAATCATAATAAGTATAATTGACTCTTACTCATCTAGACCATAATAGAACCATTCTCAAGTAACCTCAAAAGCATACATGTGTAAAGTATGAATAGCATTCCATAATACTACCCAAGCCAAGTATCCCTTTTTGGTCATCTTAATCATAGTCTATATACATGATTAACTCTTAAGCTTTTATTACCATAAGGGCACCATACTTCTAAGTAACCTCAAGGCACGCTTGTTCAATGCATGAAAGGCATCTCATACTACCCTTCACACTAAGCATAACCTTGAAGTCATCCTAGCCATATTCACCCTCTTTTGGCCTCATTATTAACTTAACTTTCATAACTAAGGAAATCTCTCACCTTTAGTCACTTATATCAAGGAAGGCAACTATAGCACAATCCTCTCTCAAGACTTCTCTTTAATAACCCTAATTCATACTTGTTCAATGCATGCGTAGCATCCCATAATACTATTCATGCTAAGTACCACTATTAGGTCCTCATACTAATACTTCTTGAATTGGAACCCAGTTCCTCTCTTTAACTTTAGAACACTATGAGGTACTCTCTTAAGCACATCTTAGTTCATTAATAGCTTGAACCCTATGAGATACTACTTTTAGAATGTCTAGGTTCATTATTAACATGGATCATATGAGATACTTACTTAAGCATGTCTAAATCCATTTATTCTCTTAAGCACTATGAGGTACTTCATTAAGTAAGTATTAGTTCAATTATGCTTTAGAACACTGTGAGATGCTTCTTTAAGCATGTCTTAGTTCATTGGATATGGAGATTGCTACTAGGAACCTTGACTCACACTCCATCTCATTTTCAATATCCACTTGGGGCCAAGCATACACCCCAAGATTTTCTTGTTAAGCCTTGCTTAACACTCATGTCTCATGGAAGGAGGTACTTGACAACCAATCCATGTTCAAGTGATCCTATCACTTTATACTTTCAAGCATTCATAAGGTAGGCTAGCTGAGTATAGGCCTTTCACTCCAATTCCACATATTAGGCTTCTATTTTATTTTAGACTTTACTCTCAAGCCTTAACACATCTAATTCATCACATTGGCTTTACTCTCAAAACCCTAGTGATCAACATTCATGACTATAAGCCTTATACTCAAGCTTTACTTCTTATTAGCTTCATTATACCTAGATTTCAAGGTTTTATAATCACATCCCTCATTACTAAGTGATTCTAGTCACAATTGTTCATAAAGGTTCAATTTCAACATTACAAGTCAAGATCATTCATATTCAATAAGGTCTAATTCAATTCATGATTATATGATCCTAACTTTGATCAATTACTACACATGACATTGGATTAGGAAGATCACTTATGAACTTTCAATTCCATCTCTAATGGCATAAACCCACAAATATCACATTGATCAAATAGACTAGGGTTTACCATAGAAATCACATGAATTCATCATAATATCACAATTAGATGCTAATACAATCATAATTAGGTATTATGCACTAGATTGGAATCATACCTAAGCACTACCCACAAAGTAGAAGGAAACCCTAGCTATATTGGGTTTTTGATTTCACAATTGGGGGAAAACCTAGGGGGGGCTCTATGGGTGGAAGAACCCATAGATGATTAAGCTAACATACCTCTTTTCAAATCCCTAATCAAGCATGAATCAATGGATAAAATCAACGTAGGTTGCTTCCCTTTTCTCTTCTCTTCTTCTTCGTTTTCTTCTTCTTCTTGTTCACTTCTAGAGAGAAGATTTTTGGAGAGAATTTAGGGGTTCTTAGATGAATGAGTTAAATGAATTAGTGTAGGGTCTTATTAGGTATTTATAGGTGGTTATTTAACTAATTAACCAACCACCCTAAGCCCTAACTAATTACTAATTAACTCCCTAAACTCCCTAACTAAAACTAAAAATTGGAAAACTGCTCTCACTCACGAACCATCCACCCATGGACCGTGGGTGTGTTCACTCTCCATACTACACTCTTTGTGGGTGTGGTCTATGGCCTAAAGTTGCAGGCCTTGACCCACGATCCCCACCTACGGGGCGTGGGTCCACCTACGGCCAGTAGGTGGCATCCGTAGGTCACTAAAAATTACAGATTTGGGGACTGTTTTTGGGGGGTCCTCAAGGACCCCTTGGGTGGTCCTTGCGGGGGGGGGGGG
>JAJOOH010025697.1:0-20162 GCA_029582605.1 Solanum gracilifrons
CCCCTCCCCCCCAAAACAAAAAAAACAGGTTGTATATGTAAGTTTGCATCATATTCGGCTAGTTTATATCTAAACCAACCTGCTCATTTGTAAACGCTGCTTATATTTTTTCGTACCGCTGAACGAAAATTTTGAATCCGTCTTTAGTTGAACATTTATATTTAACAAAAAGAAAATCCATGAAAATTATAATTAAATGTGTTCGAATTTGTTTGTCATGAGGCGGCTTGAATATTTTACGTGGACTGCATGGATGCATGCATTTAGGAAATATGATTGATGTTACTGAATGCTGATGAGGGAACTATCTGAGATTTACCAAACAAGATTTTATAAGTCAAAGTTCAAAATATTATAATTATATTCAAATCAGATAATCAACAATATAATTACCAAATTTATTGGCTGATCATATCTGTGAATTGTGGCAAACATCATGCATGACTTCTATTCGTTGATCTTTTAATTTCAATGAGAATTTGAGTCAAAATTGTTAAGTTAATTTGTGGATAGAAATAAAGAAATAAAATATTGAGGAGTATTTTAATTATATACATTAAAATTTGATATTGAACATGTGTGGTAAAAATTTCACTATATCACTTATCATGGTTATTCGGACACCACCATTTAACTTGTAATATTGTTTTTGTTTTTTTTTACACATTTACCCACTTTAAAATTACTTCAAATATGTGATGTCTAAAATTAAAATTTTGACAAAATCGAACTTGAGAAAAAAAAAAAAAAAAAGAAGGAAAGAGTTGGGGGAGAAATTAATTGTTGCTATACTTGGAATGACCATCAATATATGGACCAATTGAATTAATTGGTGTATGGATTACTATTGATTGAAAAATAAATATGACTAAAATGCAATTTCTAGACTAATATCTAGTCATTACTATGGTGCAGTGATGTAATTGCCCCATCGTATCCTTAATCAAAGATTTCAGATTTGAATTCGTGGGTACAAAGAAAATTATGTTGGAAGTGTCACCCTTTAAAATAAGCTTTATAATGTACGTTCCAAATTTAGTTGAACTTCCAATATAAAATATCAAACATCGAATAAGAAATAAAAAAAAAATCAATCTAACCTCATGAAAACTAGATCTTCTTGTATCCCTCACATTTACGACATCTTTTACAAATATCATTTTTATTATTATAATTATTATTGTTAGACATTTATAAATCTAATTTCACAATTCGATGCAAACGTCCAATATGGTTGGTAGGCCAAATTTTCGTCATTTGCCTTTTTAATTTACAGTTGTGTACACTCTTTAATTAATAATTCCAACTCGCATCTGTTAATAATAACTAATCGATTTTTTCTTTATTTCTCATGAAAACTAGGCTTCTTAACAACACAACATATACATACTTCGATAGTCCCCGTCTTATATTAATTATCACATTTTTTTATTACCGTCTTTTAAGAAAATATAAATAGTAAGAAATATTTTTACTAATATAGTAATTTATTCCTAACTCTTTTTAATGTAATAACTATTATTTTTTTCAAAAATATTTAATTTTAATGGCAAACATTTAATAACTATAAAGCCTACAATCTATGCACCGCTTAACATCATTTCACATTTATTATTTTAGCTAGCGTTTGACCATAACTTTTGAATTAAACATATATGTTTTGGCATGAAATTTAATTGGATTTTGTAAACTTGCTCAAACCAGTTGTTGAATTTTGACTTTTTCTCATAATACTTCAAATTTTAATCAAGTAAAATGTATATTCAAACACAATTTCATATTCTAAAAATCACAACTTCAAAAGCTCTTCTTTCTTTTTTGAAGTTTCAATGACCAAATCGAAGATTAATAAATTTTTATTCTTTTTGCCTGAGATACCAATGGGAATTAATGAACTGTTAGCTAAAGGATAATAGAGAAATAATTGAATTACTAAGATTTAATTAATCGGTTAGGAATTATTTTGAAAGAATAACTAATTAATGTATTTTCCCCATTAATTGCTTTAAATGCACGTTAAAAGGGTGCTTTTAACAACTCCCATAAACTATTTTAACTAAAGTTAAAAGGGACCAATGAGATGACAGATTTAACTAAAGTTAGTTGTAGCTTCCAAAAAAAAATGTGTCACTTTTGGAATTCACTGGAAAAACTATTTTTTTTTTAGTTCTATCTGATGTGATATCTGATATAATATTTTTTTTTAAATAATAATTTAGAAATTTATTTTATAAATAATTTTTAAAATATCTATGTGATTATAAATTATTTCATTAAGGGTAAAGGGGTAAAAGTTAAATTGTTTCTAACAATAATAACATAATTTTTTTTAGAACGAACTAAAAAGATATGAGTGTCACATAACATAAAATGGGACGAAACGAAGAGAATAGTATGATTTTTTTAAACTACTCCCTGATACTTGATCTTCTTAATAGTGTTCAATTTTTCAAAAACATTAGAAATAGTTTTGTAAGCTACATATTATACTTATTAATTTCTTAATGAATATAGTTTTGTTTTTAAAGTGACACTTAGAACCAATTTAGGATCGAATTAAGGAAATAGAATCCCAAAATAAATATTAACAAAAGCTTATAAAATATTGTACAAAGTTTCTTCCTATTTTTGGGACTATCCAGTTTTTTTGTCTCAAAAATTAACAACATAACTAACCAACATCTCCAAACAAGACACAATATTCATCAATAATATATTTGGCACACAATAAAATCGACAAGACCCCAATCTCCCTCTCCTACATATTTATGTATTGTTCTTCATGCCTTATTTTATTTTATTTTATTGTACGTTGTTAGACTATGTCATTGGATAGAACTTTTAATGTTCTAGATAAATCAATTATAATAGTACTAATAATTATCATTAATTTATGAACCTAGTAAAAAAAAATTAATTTTTATTTGTTCACTATTCCAATTTTATTTTTATTTTTTTACTTATCATGGCAACATATCAAGAAAAAAAAACTCCCTCATGATTTACCCATATTATTAATTACTTATTTTTCAAAATTATTTTTAAAATCTAATACTAAATATCAATTAATAAAGATAGTATGTAAAATAGTCATATAAATTATTATTTTCTAAATGAATCTGTCAAGTATAAATGTGACAAGTAAAATAAACGGAGGAAGTATAATATTTTGGAGGACAGCCTAAATTAAGAACAAATACCCTAAATGAATAGGAAAAAGTTGCTGTATTTCCTCTAGGCCGACAACCTCAAATTATTCATACAAAAAAATGAAAAGGTCAAAGTCACAGATTTTAATTATCTAAATATATTTGTAAACTATGAAATTATAATTAATATGGTTTAATTTAATTAATGTTACTAGCTACTCCACTAAACCTTATTGTAATTTTAATAATATTGCTTACTAAAATGTCAAAGATAGTAAATAAACATAAGTCAGTTAATCTAATTAAATTGGGGAATAATAGAACTCCACAAAATTTCTTTTAATTAGTAAGGGAAAAGTTTTTATCAGTTGAAATTAAATCAATAGTTAGGTAGTAAATTCCAACCAAAAACTTTGGATTCTTATTGTAATTTTAGATGCTATATTCCATGGCATAAAAAATTTCACACTTTGATCTACTTTTTTTTTACGCTTTTATTACACGGTTAGAATTGAATTTAATTAATCAAATTAAAAAATGAAGGGATAAAATGTCACTTTTTTCCTAACATCCCATTGACTAACACCAAATATGATGTCAATTGTTCTATACTTTATAATTTTCAAACCATTGATAATTTAACTGGTGTTACCTTGCAAATTTCTTTTTACTTGCTCTTAAGAACGTATGAGTCTCTATTATATATTTCTTCTGTTCTAAGTTATGTGATATTATTGGAATTTCGAGAGTTAATTTAGATTTTCTTTTATCGGAATTTTTGTATATGTATTTTGATTTTTTTAAAGTTGTTAATTATTGTGATTTATGATGCTTTTTTTCTGTAGTTTTCAAATATATAAATTCTATTTCAAAATAATTAAAGCTTCTATATTTGAATTTGCGTTAAAAAATTGAAAAGTTTGAATCTCGAAATTTCAACTATGTCACATAAAATTAAGATAGAAGAAATATTAATCTCCATAGGAAATTAATGTCTTTAAAGGCCCCACCTCCTCCATCAGCAGAGGCGGAGAAAAATATTTCACCATTCTTTCTTACCATTAAGCTGTCAATTAATTTTATTAGAGGGTTCACAAGTTAACATACATATATATATTTATTTAATTTTCTAATATAAATACAAGATCTACAGAAAAGTTAGTGGGTTCGTTCGAACCCACAACTCTCCACCTAGCTCCGCCTCTGCTTCCATGTACAGATCTGATTTTTATTTGTTCAAGTATCTGAAAATTCTTTTGGTTAATGTGTAGTGCCATGGTGGTGAAAGTTGAATCCTAGATTACCTCTATTTGTTCTGATGACCGATATTATGTTATATTGTGTAACTATTTCATCTAAAAATTTAAGATATTAGTGATAATTTACTTTATTTAATTAATCATATCTTCAACATAGATAAACCTAGCTAAATTACTCAGATGTGTACTAGTCTCGAAAGAGCTAGATTCTTTTGAAACCAAGCCATACTTAAAAGAAAAATATAGATCAGAATGGGAGAAAAAAGATGAAATACTTAAAACAATTAAAGTCGATAAGTGCATAATTAAGGGACAAAAAATAGTAAGTGTATGACTAAGAGATCAAATTTGATAACATTTTGAATAGTTAAAAAACTAAATTCGATAAATATATAAATAAGAATTATTTTAGACTTACTTCAATAGCTCAGCGACTATTTATGACATCTCTATATATATTGGTTATACCAAATGTATGGTTAAAATCAAGGCTTAATCATGACATAAATAGTTTGGACTTAGAATTCATATAGCCGACTCAAATCAAACTGATTATTATAGAGTATAGTCTATAGTCTATAGTTGTTATTAGATGACACTGACTCAACCATAATTCACGTTGTAATACTCATAATTTATCTGATATTATAAACTTTTATTCCATTTTTGTATATATTCTGATTTCCGGTTAAATACTGAATTATGATTGATGAAGGTGGATTATTCAACAGCCACATTTTAGGATATAATTTAATTATACTTTATAACTGCTTAAGAGACCAAAAATATTTGAAAGAAAATAGTCAGAGCTATATTGAGGTAAGATATACAAAATGACAAAAATGATGACAATTTGAATGATGCTTTTGAGAGGATTAAAATATTTAACTAGCAGAAACAAAGAATTAAAAGTAGCCTATAGACCTAATCATTGACAATATAATGTATAGTTCAAACAAATACAACTCTAATCATTTGAGAATTATATTAATTATCCTTGAAATAGGTATATAGTTTGTGGATTAATTTCAACAATTTCATGTATTCAACAAATTGTTCAACTCGTACTTTACCTGCTTCCAATTCATTTTGAGCAATATATATTGAACAGAAAAAATGGACTCTAATTGTACGATTTGTTATTTAAATGAATTGAGATTTAATTTTTATTTGTAGCAAATAGCAATCGAATTTATAGCTAGCAATAGAAGCATAAATTTCTTAGCGATGCAGAATACAACGAAATACTCGTTCCGTCTCATTTTATATGTGATTTCTTTCTATAAATAGTTGGACCACAATACTTGTCATTTTATAAAATTTATGCATAAATTATCATATTTTGTCTATGATACCCTTGATAGAATAGTAGTTAATTAATCTTATCATTTATTAATAAAATTGACTTAAGAAAACATTAAATAAGGGTAGAAGGGTAATGTTACATCATTTCTTAATGCAAGTAAAAAGTAAAAAGGTGACATATAAAATGGGATGGAGGGAGTATTATAATATAAAAATATACATTAATGTCCCTAAAAAAAGTTATTTACGTTGAGGAACAAAAATTTAAAAATAATTATTTAAAATGACCACAAGATTGTCATAGACGTTATAAGGCCACACATAATGCCTTAAAGAACCTCTTCTATACCTAATCGGTTAAATCATCACATTAAATCTTGAATTTAACATATATATTAGTAGTCCAGTTGATTAGTTATTTGTAATTTTACCTTGTTAGTGAACATTTGATTTCTTATATTGTAATTTTCTTCCTCATTTTCTTTAACCCCAATTTTTTTATTAAAATAAAATTATTGGCCTTGAAACCAAGCCATACTTATATGTCAGGTTTCAATTTTTTTAATAAAATCGAAAGTTTAATTTTATATAAATTTATAGTTGTAATGAATAGTTTTTAAAATTTATAAAAATAAATAAATAAAATAACAGGATCGTACTGAATATATTTAAAGATATTTAAAAAAAAAAATAATTACATTTGAATGAATTGTGGGTGGTAAATTTCATGCATTTGTATATGAGTATAAATAATCATATAATATGTTGTTTCTACAAAAGTTAAATTTGAAAGAAGTGAAGGGAGTAAAAAATAAAATAAAAATGAGAGAGTTGATCAGATGGTAAGCACTCTTCACTTCCAACCTTAATGATAAATTTATCCCAGGTTAAAAAAATTGAGATGGGAGCCATTTTTATAATGATAAATTTATCCCTAATTAATACATTTAAGAATAAGATAATTTTTTGTATATAAAAATATAGTCATTAGTGACGAAATTAGATTTTTTTTCAACTACGAAATACATATAACTTTAGAGACAATTGTTTTCGTCACTGATTGAAGTAAAATAATTAGCGACGATATAATTTTATCGGTAGTAATAACCTTTTTAGTGACAAAACATACTATTAACTACAAAAAAATATACTTTTTACGACAAATAAATTTGTGACAAATGTTTAAGCATTTGGGGATGATTTTCTTTTTGTAGTTAATATAATACTTTTAGCGACGAAGAACTAAATCGTCTTTGTATACTTTTAGCAACACACATTTAGTGACGATTGAGTGACAAATTATTTTTCGTCTCACAAGACTTTTAATGACGAAATATGATTTATAAATGACGAAATTATTTGTCCCCAATGATCGAATTTGTTGTAGTGAAAAAAGTTATTTACGTTGAGGAACAATTTTTTTAAAAAAATAATAATAATGACCACGAGATATATAGTCATAGACGCTATAAGGCCACACATAATGTCTCAAAAAACCTCTTCTATACCTTATCGGTTAAATCATCACATTAAATCTTGAATTTAACATATATATTAGTAGTCCAGTTGATTAGTTATTTGTAATTTTACCTTGTTAGTGAACATTTGATTTCTCATATTGTAATTTTCTTCCTCATTTTCTTTAACCCCAATTTTTTTTTTTAAGAAAATAAATAAAATTATTGGCCTTGAAATATTTTTTTGTTCTTTACCAGTACAATTTAACTATTAATTATATTTTAAATAATTTAAATTTTTACATTACTCGTTTTTATATTGTCCTTGTATAAAAATTAAGGTAGAAAGCTAATTATAAGCGTTGTCTCACTTATTCTTTTGTGTTATTAGCAACTATTAGGCGTATAGTATTATTTGTGGTCTTTTGTGTACTTCGACTATTGTTTTATCCTATTATGACTAATGTTTAGGATGATATGTCAGATTATCTATAGTATGTTTACTATGAAATCCTTATTTCTTTCTTTGTACTGTTTTGGACCTTTTTTCTTTTCTTTTCTTGAGTTGGGAGTCTATTAGAAATAATCTCTTTACCAAGTAAGAGTAATGTTTGCATATACATTATCCTTCTTTGACCCTACTTTATGAAATTACATTGAATATGTTTGTTTTGCGAGAAAACTTTAAAAAATAAAAGTGACACGAAATTATATGGTAAATATTTAGATTTTACGGCTAACTTATTACACTTTTGAAACTATTGGTTCAAATTTGAATATTAAAATTTTATTTTTTCTCCTTATTAAAAAAATATTATGCTCGATTGAATCTGTTAATTATATGTTACATCCCCCTGCTAATAAGTTGGAGTGGAGTAAAACATAATCAACCAAAAAGAACTAAAATCCAAAAACAATAATCTTGGTGGCTTACCAACACTTTTTTTTTTCTTTTTTTTTTTTTTAGAAATGTTGACAAAAAATCTCACTTCTTGTGAAATTGACACTAGCAATATATTACCTAATTCTTAGTTTAATACAATTTGCTAATAAGCTAAACAAGGTTTACTATGCCACCTCTCTCTACATAATCTTTTGCCGTGTAGACTAAAACTTTGTTGTATAATTTAATATTAAGAAAATAGTTGACTTCATGCTATACCAAATCTCACTTCCATGCAATTATATAAACCATCACACTTCTCCATTTTTTCTCAAAAATTATAACTTTCCAATTTTCTTAGTGCCTTTTTATTTTTGAAAAATGGGGAGATATCCATGTTGTAAAGTTGATGAAGATTTAAAGAAGGGGCCATGGACAAGTGAAGAAGATGAGAAATTGATGGATTATATTACAAAAAATGGCCATACTAATTGGCAATTAATTCCAAAAAAAGCAGGTTTAAATAGGTGTGGCAAAAGTTGTAGATTAAGGTGGACTAATTATTTAAGGCCTGATATTAAAAGAGGAGAATTCTCCATTGAAGAAGAAGAAATTATCATCAACCTTCATTCTCTTCTTGGAAACAAGTAGGATTACTCAATATTTTCCCTCTAATTTCTTGATATAGTTGCATGTTTTAATTTTGATTCATTGTTGTTACCCTTCTTGAGTTTAACTTCTCTACACTGACTGACTAACAATATAAAACTTAGATAGTTTTTACAATATTTTGCCTGGAAAAAAAAAGAGTTTTAACTCTATACAAAAGATATTTATAGGTATGTCGATCTCCTTGAAATATGGTGGGATTTTGAAATACTGAAAATGGGATATGTTATTTGTTAAGCTACAAAGATGACATGATGGGGTAAAAAGTATTTACACCATCGATGTAAGTTATATGTTATTTTAACTCCTTAAAAGAATAGAAACTTTTACACAATACAACCACCCATAAAATTTATAGTAAAAATATATCTATTTATTTATATTAATGTGTATACATATTTTATTATTTTCCCGTCTCATTTTATGTGACAACCTTTCTTTTTCAAGTCCCTCCAACTTACTATAATTTGAAACAATTTCACTTTGAAATTATCCTTTTACCCATAATGAAATGGTTTACTATCACACAAAGTTTTAGACCACATTTAAAGTTTTTCTTTTTTTTTTTTAAACATTATGTCAAGTCAAATGGTACCACGTAAAATTGGACGAATAGAGTATTATATATTTTCTTATATACATTTGTCTAGTGGTTGTTAACTATTTGATCGAATAACAAGATGTATAATTAAAAGCCTTAAAAATAACTACTTCATAAAAGATGGGAAGTACCTGAAAATAGGGTTGGCTAAATAATACCTACTGTGACATGTAAATATACATTGATAATATACAAATTCTTTACACTATGTTAAAATCTCTACATTTTATTGTTGATATGTGTTTTTCATTAACATAATTATATTATATTTTGTAGGTGGTCAAAAATTGCATCTCATCTTCCGGGAAGAACTGATAATGAAATCAAGAATTTATGGAATACGCATCTGAAGAAAAAACTTCTTAAGTCAGGAATTGATCCAGTAACACATCAACCAATAACTGATCCAAATTTACTTCTTAGCCTTTCTAATTTGATGAACCCATTTGAATCTGCTCTTAGATTACAAGCTGAATTGACAGAAATAGCCAAAATCCATATTATTCAAAACATAATTCAAGTCCTAAATAC
The DNA here is from genome assembly GCA_029582605.1 of Solanum gracilifrons. Classification (NCBI taxonomy): domain Eukaryota; kingdom Viridiplantae; phylum Streptophyta; class Magnoliopsida; order Solanales; family Solanaceae; genus Solanum; species Solanum gracilifrons. The sequence goes on from JAJOOH010025697.1 coordinate 9,855, forward strand.
CCCTCCTCCTACACTAATTCCATCTTTACAAGAAAATAATTACCCCATGCAACAATGTTACAATAATATTATTGCTCCATATGACCAAATTCTAACTAATGAACCTTCTCCAATTTCAAATAATTTATCGGACAATATGGTCGTAAATTCGAGTATTTTAGAGAATAATATGATTAATAATGTTGATAATAATTCAGAATATTCATCACTTCCTTCACTAGTTCCAGTTACACCTGAGAATTCAGTACCATTTGATCAGCAGATTATTGATATGATTAATCCAAGTTATTATGATGATTTTTATGCATTGGAAAAAATTCTGGATGATGAAGCAAATATTATTTGAAGATTTTATTTTTTGAATTAATTGTAATTGTGTTGTTCTAGTGTAGATATATATAGACATGTGATGCAGCTTCAATTTTATGTTAATTTTTGTGTACCTTTTTTTTTTTCTCTCAATGTAATATACTTTGTGCTAGCACGAGTTCAACATTGTAAAAGTTGGCATTTTCAATATTTTTTAATACCTTTGTTTAGATATTAAAATGTTTGAAGACATAATGCATTGACTTCATCCTGGTATGAGTTAAAAAAGTGGTATCGGCATGTCTGTTTATTGAAATTCCAATTCAAATTTAAGGATGGTTTTGACATTTCAATTATCAATACAAATGTACTTGTCTTAACCATAACATTTTTCTTCGTACCGAACATAAGCTAATACATACTCCACTTCCATTTTCATATATAGATTGCATGAGAGATCCTTTCGTGTTTGATATTCCTCCTGAAAATGTTGTACACCAATAAGAAAAACGAACTCACAAATACAAATACAAATACACTTGTCGAGTACACCCTCCATTTTAATTTATGCTAGTTTATACGACGAGGCGCAAAACTTATATAGTCTGAAATATGCCATATATAACATTTTTTTGACACGTTGCTTAGTAACATTTGTTTAGCTATAAATTGACCTGGGGGGATATTTGGTTATTAATTAAGTATTACTCTATTATATTATGCACACAATAGAAACAAGATTTTGTACGTAAATCCAGAAGAAGCAAGGCCCAAAAATCAAGTAGAGTATTACAATTTACACGGGCTAGTTTCAATTTTTTTGGCTCAGGAATGGTCAAGCCCGTTCAATCAAGTTTCCTGAATTATCCTAGCAAGTCTCATCTCTCTCCTTCACTTAAAAATTCTGAAAATAAACTTTTTATCTTTGATTTATCCACATAAATCATAACTCTTAAGATATAGTATAGTTTTTTCATGACTTGCTCCAAAATAGTTTATTCATGTTTCTGGTCCTCCTTTCATTTCATGCCAAGGACAGTGGAGATAGATAGCTAACACTTTTTGAGTAGATAGCTTTTGTTGTTATATTTCCCTTTGATTGTGTGAGTCTACTATGCTCACTCTTAGGAAATGAAAAATACCAGATGACAGTTTAGCAAATGAAGTCGAAACAAGATACTCATATCCAACAGAAACACAAATAAATAATGTTCAATTTTGTTCGCTTTCACAACGAAAAGTAACAGATTTAACATTCAAATCATTTATCAACAGTGCAACACCGAAGAACCTCGATCCCAAAGCTATCTGGTAGTAATGATACATGTCAAAGCAAGCAGAAAAAGTAACATGTTGAATCTCCCAATGGAATTTAAAAAAAAAAAAAAATCAATCCATTTATAATCATCCAAATTCCATTAGTCGGATTAATGGATCATCTGATCGGAAATGATGCACAAGTCAGGGAAAGTCAGGACTCGTAACAACTTTTTGCCACGATTTGAAGGTGATTGATTAACCCCCCCTTATGTGGTACATTTTCACTCTTTACATCTACAGCTCAAGACAACATCTACAGCACAAGTTTTTACATGGTGCAAGATCATGAAACTGCAGAGACGCATGCTATGCATGAGGAGATGTGATGATGCACTGGTACGAGAGAAGGAACTGACACAGCAGGCATCTCATACTTGCACCTGATTAGTCGTCAGCACTCAGGTTGCTGCCAATTCGATCCATGCAACTCATGTGAACTGATATCATCCTTGTGTATTGATGTCGAGCAACCAAGGTTTACCAATCCAAACCCTGGGGCAGTTATGTAACTAAACATGAAAATACAATGATAAATGAAAAAGATGCATACAATCCTCCATCAAACTGCTAGCATTTATTTTAGTATATCCAACAAAGAACGGAATGCAGAATAGTAAGATCAAAGAACTACCAAGAGTTTCTCATGCCAAATCACACATATCACGTCTACGATTAAAACTTCAAATAAAACAAGTCAGCAGGAGAATACATGCAATTTTAAGAAACAAGACAAAGCTTTCAGTCTAAAACATTAACCAAAACAAGGCTCTTACATGAAAGGAAAAATATCAATGCGGGTAAGATGTAACCGTAACTCAAAATCACAAGATACGGATGATCCGGAAAGGTCCCTGCATAACCAATATCTTTACGGAACATTCCCTATTTGTAAGTGGTAACTCTTGTCTAAAACGCTAACTTGATACATAATATAGCAACCACAATAACTATGACTCAACCCTAAGTTAGTTGAGGTCAAATATATGAATCCATTTAGACCTGTCTCAATCCAATATTTAAAAATTTAAGTTCTCTTACACCTGAAGCTATTTACATTCATTACTAGCTTGTACATCTCTACGAGACTAAAAGACTCATTCCAAACATTCTTTTAGAACGAATTACAATAGAGTAATTCATTATGAACATTCTTCATCTCACATCAAGTGTCTGCTTCAACCCACAAGGAAAACGCTCCACAAGATAATAACACCCCACACTATGAAAAATACATCACCACAAGTTTAACAATCATTATTTTCTCGATCTGTATGTGCACATCTACAGATACTTTTGAATAAGAGCTAAATCTATGCCTGTGGATGCAGGAAACTCGCAAAGGATACAACACAAATGCTCGAATGATTCAAAAACTATCACTCTGGAAAATTATTCATAATTTTGTTTTTTAATCCTCACTAGCAATCTTGATTACCTTCTCAATGGAAGAGAGCAGCTCCTACTTAAGAGAGTCTACATCCTTTCTTCTAATAGCCTGAAAGTGGGACCAACCCTAGGACTTCCTCCATTCCATTTCCCCAAGTCTTAACTGGATGTAAAGAAGGGAAGCTCGGTGACATTGGACTGCACAAAAGAACATTTCTAATTTTGGACCTAAGGTAATGTGCAAACATGACTAAACCTCATCCAACTACGTAATTAGTATCACCTAGTATGAACCCTTTTCTTCCATTATGCCCTATTCTTCGTTAATTCTATATGGATTTCAAGAGATTGTTCATCTTTTGGAACAAATCTCCTTCCATGTAATTTTAGTTGTATCTCAGCCACTTTGTAACACCGACAATCACCATGGTTTTACACCTACAGACCGGTGCCTAGGGAGGCCAATGCAGGTCATGAACAAACCGTCTCAAAAGACAGTCTCTCCATTTTATCTTCTAGATGTGTTACTTGCCCTTATTGCTAAATGTAATCATTTCTGATCGTGTTTACTGCACAAATAATCTTAACATCCACATTTCTATGGCACTCGCCTTGTAGATATGTTGGAGATTAGAAGTTCAATATTCACTATCATATAACCTTGCCAGTCTTACAACCGTGCAGCACAAGAATGAACTCAACGCAAAACTAATAACCTAATAGTAATCAATCTTCAAGAAACGTGCCAACTAACACAATCTATTGAGTCTATGCCAAAGGGTTCCCTGAACACAAACACGTCGGCAGCAAATTCTTAGGGGAAAAAGCCAATACTAACAGTTTTCTTCCGACGTGTCCCAGTCATATTGCTTAAATAGCAAAAGTGCACAAATAACTCTAAAGCAGCAACAGAATTCAGCATTTACTCTCAAGAGTCAAATGGAAAAGAGAAAACTACACTAAAAATAAAGAGATACATTAGGGCATGCCGAGCCTTACCTACTGGTGAATCTAACTCTAAGATTTAATGATATACCCACATTATGTGAAAATAAAACATGCAACAAGGGTTTAACTTGTGGCTCATGATGAACTAAATTTGCATCTCACAAGACTAAAAAGCATAAAATACAATCAGCTGATTTTCCCAACATTAATAAAATACCTTATCAAAGAAAAGATACTGATATTCAACATAAATTAGTCTTAAGCTATACCAAATTAAGGTTTGAACTGTGGTGAACATAAAAAATGTAGTTTGGAAAAGGAATAACCTCTACAAACAATCTCATAATAACTTCCACGGGAGAGACAATCAAGAATCTGCCATACAGATGCCATAGAAATAGATCTCTCAGGGATCTGATTCCTCTTGCAAGAATAAATTACATGAGCAGTAAGTGACATCATTCAAAATACAAAATTCATACGCAATAAGACCACCCTGTAAAGCAGCATGATGGGGAAAACATTTTAAAGAACAGTCATTGAGATAAACAGCAATATTCATTTATCAAAGTTGCCAAAGGCACATATTAAGATATTTTCAGCCAGGAATTACAATTGCCCTGAAGGAAAAACTTGGTTTTCATGATAAAGAGTATCTGAAAAGGTACCTATCTCACTGCAAAGATAGAATGTACAAGTTGAACAAAGATAATCATCTAATGTTTCCAGACGACATGATCACAGCAAAGAACCTACTTATTAACTGATGTACCAACTCCCTACCTAAAATAAGTCTCTGCAGCTTGCTTGAACTTCAGCAAATTTTGCAGAGCAACCTGTTGCTACCCACAACCAAATACCAGTTTGAGTTCTGCACTTCACATTTCACACCTGAATAGGGTTCTCATTTTCTTCTATCTTAAGCGGTGAAACAGGCAATGTTCCTTCATCCTCGCCACACCCGCTATTCCCAACCAAAACCCTAACTTCCTTTTCACAGTGACCATTCTTTAAACTCCCCAAGCTCTTATCATTCTGATTCAAAACATCCCAGAAAAAGTCTGTTAACACACACTCATAATTCGGCATCTTTGCGTACCCAGGGAAATAGTTAATGTCAATGATCAGATACCTATTTCCAACTCTATCATCCCTAATCACATCAAAATTAAAAAGATGCAATTTTGTCACCCGCCTAAGTCCCCTAGCTATATCAGTAAGAAAACTCAAAGGGGGGAATTCAGCATTTTCCAAATTCATCAACTTATAGTATTTATCATCATTCTTTTCAAAATTATTCAAATTCGAAACCTGAGAAAATGGCAAGTAACTCTCTAATCTCCCTAAACCATCCTCCTTCACATCGGGTAAAGACTTCCTTTTGACACACTTCACATAATCACCAACCACATACACCTTAAAAATCACTGCCCCATGATTCACAAACTCCTGTAACACAATAGGTGGTTTCAATTTTCTCAACCCATCTTTGTTAAAAACAAGCAACATTTTGTGCGACTTTGCACTTCCATCAGCCACCAACGGCTTCGCAATCACCGGAAATTCCAAACCTTCACTTTCAAGGTTTATAGCCGACACCATTTTTGCATCATAGATTACAGTTTGCTTAGGAATCCCAAACGAAGCATTTTCACAGTCGATTTCAACCTCCCCCACCGCCTGAAGCATCGAAATCCTGTTATGCAACCGCTCAATCGCTTCGGGGGAATCAATAATAAGCGCCTGAGGAAATTCAGAACCGTACTCTTTCAGCTGACGCTTCCAATCATCACCGTCCATTTTATGTAGCACACAATCAAACGGTCCTTGATCAATCAACGGCTTGTCCGTATCGATCTTTATGAGATCAATTCCTCGTTCCTTAGCAAGGTTCACAAGGGAAACTTGAATGAAACTCGTTTGTTTCTTCGGAGCTAAAGCGTATCCAACACTATATCTCCTCATCGGCTCCGCCATTTTCACACACAAATGACCCGACCCGGCGATTAAAAACAAAGCAATTCAGAAAAAGTTGATTCAGTGTTCAAAACAGTTGAATTGATGAACAAAGGAACCACATTTTTTGTGAATTTGGGGAAAAGGGTTAGGGTTTTGGGGGAATTTGATTCTGGAAACTTTGATACTGATCAGTAAGGGGAAGAAGAAGGAAGTGAAATGGAGAGATTGGGGATATATATATATAGGTGGGAGAGTGGGGATTTAGGGTTTGATAATATGACAGGCGTTGAGGTTGAGGTAGACACGTGGCGAATTTTGAGGAGAGCATGTTGATTTTCGCCGCACCAGGCTGTTTACGGTGAGCTGGTGACGGTGACAGAGGACAACTGTAATAGTGTCAAAATAATGACGTCAATATTAGAATTTTATATAATTAATGACGTCAATATAATGTCTATAATTTACTTATATTTTATATAATGATTGTTTAAAATGCTAAAATATTAGTAGAAAATCATGGTAAAAAAACTAATTTGACTATCGAATGATTAGCTAAAACATTATTACAAATAGATGTGTTTTAATCAATTTCACTATTTCTTTGTTTCTCTTAAAACTAAACAATGTTATTTTTAATTTTGGACTAACGGGACATGACTCAATTATCCTTTAATCATTTGCACTAATTAGACAAATAATCAGAGTTAGATTCTTTTAGGATAGAGAAAAATGGAATATGATAAAATATTGCTCAACTGGTTATCACTACTACAAAGAATACTCTATTGATTGTGACTTACTTGGATTGGTTAGCTATTTGAGTACACTTGCATGGTTCAAAAGATTACAAAAAGAGAGAAACAAATTAACAATAAGGGTTGTTATGGATTAATGGATGAGATCATTTTATTTTTAATCAGCGATTTTAGATTTTAGATTCAAGCTTTAAATAGAAAATTCTTAAAGAGGGAAGTGACCGACCTCAAAAATGGATCTTGTTGTGCAAATTTAAATTAGTGAGTTACAATATGAGTATCGAAAACACAAAAAGATAAATAAAGTGGAAAAGAGAAAAGGAATAAGTTTAAAAATTGGCAAAGATTAATTAGGTCATGCAATTGGTGCATTGAGCTTTTTCCTTTTATAAATCTTTTCTTTTTCGAGTAGAGAATTAATATGTATCCGACTTTGGATGTCATGGTAATACATGGTCCATGATAATGACATACTCTAATTGATTTGGAATAATATTATAGGTTTATTTTTTTTTCTATTTAATTTATTTTCTCATCTTAAATACGTAATAAATCTTATCCATCTACTGTCATAACTTCATAAGTCTCAACGCACACTATTCTAACATTAATTTACACTTGCATAACATGAGCTTCGAATTGACCATAACTACTTGAATTTGAATAAGGTTACAGATCAACTTGCAAACTATATAAATATGAAAAGTCATATTCACAACGTGTACTATTCTAGTATTATTTATGCATGATTGCATTTAGTTATATGCTCAATCAATTTGATATGATTTTGAATTGAACATCACGGCATATATCGAAACGTTTTGAAGAGAAATAAATTAGGAACTTCGTAGTGTAGAAGCATTACTATATGTAACGATCATATATATATATAAATAAAGAAAATTAGGAATAAATTTGAGAATATTATCAAAGATGCGAAAGAGAAAGATCTTTAGAAAGATTAAAAAGAACAACAACTTTTTATTAAGAGACATGTGATTAGTGATTGGTGACAAATTCCTTGATTTTATTGAAATAGATAGCCATGGAAAGGACGTGTTACATCAACAAGTTGGGGGTGTTTTGACTTATTTGTACAACAATTAATTATTGACAGGTTTATGACGTAAAAACTTAATCGATGTTTATATCATATCAATACAATTTATCATAATTAAGTAAAAGAACTCTATATTCATATACATGAGATGAATATATTAGTTTGATGAAAATATTCAATGCATATAAGATTTTTCTCGAAAAATTCATAAATTCATGATTCTAACTCGTTTTTTCTAGAGAAATCAGAGCTCGAAAGAAAAAGAAATTGTGTGTGTCTTCCATCTTTCTTGGCATGTTGATACATCATTTTCTTTCATTGTATGTGGGAATACTACACTTTAAATCTCAAGTTGAGTGGAATATGATCCTCTTCATATATCATCTTTTACAGGTGAAATATTTTGAAAAGGAATAATAAGGAATTAATTTTATTGTGCATGTGAAAATTGTTGAAAACTGACCTACAAAATTGATAAACTGGTCCAACAAAAGTTGTTGTTTTTTTTTTTTTTAATTTCATGTATGGTGTCTGATATCCACGTCAGAGCATAATAGTTTTGCATCAGGGTCAGACTAATTATTTCAAATATACGCATTAATGCAGGATTCATTTATGAAATCAGCACTTTCAACGAGATTTATTCAATACATAAGGGATCAAACCTAATATCCTTAATTAACGACGAAGAAATCTCAACCATCTCAGTGCGATCCATATTGGTACTAAAAGTTGTTTTGTTACCATTGCCGAAAGTTGTCCCAAAATTATTATTTTTCAATAGTTGTCCCAAAACTCAAAAGTACCCAAAAAAGGAAAATGCGTTAGAATTTTGCTACATTAATATCTGCGAATATTACACTATACATATAAAATTAAATGCTCATTTGGAGTGTTAAAAGTTTTTAGTTTTATTCGAATATATATCCGAAAAGAATAATGAGAAATTCTAAGAAGAGAATCAATGTATTTAACTTTAACGTGATTGTGGTTAGCACTTTTATTTTTTGAATTAAAATTTATATATTTTAAATATATATAAAAATTAATACCATATTTATAGTACTATTTTATGTTTATTGTAAATATATATTTATGAGAATCGTATTCAAAATAATTTGAGACTCCAAAATTTAAGTTTTTGATTATTATGAACCTCTTCTATTCCTCTAACTTCATTCCTGATTGTAGTTTGTGTTGTGTATACTATTATAGGTGATCGTACGTTACATATATTATCATGCCACTTGTGAGTTGTGATATGTGATATATTTAAAATCTAGACGTCAAAATAATTTAGATTGAGAATATTGAATATATTCTATATATATGCTTCACGTATATATAGGACTAGACTTGATTCCAAAATTGTAAATTTTACTCAACCCTCTTTGGTTCTATATCAGGGGCGAAGCAAATGTGTATGTTATAAATTTGATCAAACCCAATAATATTGATTTAAATTTTATATTTATATTTAAGAAATTATTAAATATTTATACAAATTATCCAGTTACAACCAGTAATACTAATAGATTCTAATCTTAACTTTATAAATTTTAAATTCTAACTCCAATAATATTTGTCCTACTTATTTGACATAAGTCTCTTTCCTAATAAAATAAGGTTGAGATATTTATCCTGATTTATCAAATAAAAGGATCCCAAATTTAATTTTTTTTTAAAAGGTTGAGATATTTACGTTTAACTCATATTTTAATGCATAATAATTATTTCTATTCCATGAACTCTTTAATTTCCTCTTTTATCTATGCATGTCTTATTTTATTTTGAAAGGAATGATTAACATACAATTAATATAATTATTAATTAAATCACATGTTAAGAGATCCTCAATATCTATCTCCAAAAGCTTAAAACACTTTTAGATTCGATCCCTTAATTCCCATTAGAATATTTTGTGATGACAATCTTTAATTATTTATAAGTTGATTAAGAAAACTCTCCATAATCACGTGGGAATTAGGTTTTGATTGACATCTACAATAGTAATGCCCACTACAAACTTATGGCTCTCATCCAATTAGGATAATGCTCCTCAATTATTTTATTTTTTTGTATATAAAGTTCTCTAAAACAAAGTTAATTTGTCCTCTAAAGTTCTCTCCCTTTGTCCATGGTGAGCATGTGTTAAATATTGTCACTTCTACTTTTAGGTAAAAAGTTAAATCTCGTTTGATTCGCGGATTAAATTATTCTGAAAGTATAATTTTGAGATTATAGCTTTTGACCTAATATTTTAGCAGAGATGTGGTATAAATAATCTCAAATTTAACAATATAAGGTGAGATATTTCATAATTAAGTTTAGGCTAAAAGTTAATTTTATTTGATTGAAGTTATAAAATTTATCACCGTCAAATCTCAACCAATCAAGATAAAAAATTATTTAAATTTAATTCTGAAATATGTCATACTACCCCGCGTACTTAATTGAAGTCTTTCTCTCATGTGAAAGTCAGATAACTATCATAATTTGTTAAAAGAAAAGAAATAAAAAAAGGGTAAGAGTCCAAAGAAAATAAATGAAGAAAGGGGGGGGGGGGGGAGG
>JAJOOH010025698.1:0-11460 GCA_029582605.1 Solanum gracilifrons
CACTTGTGAATTCGAAGAATATTATTACAAGATATTTGATAGCGGTAAGGAAATGTTACCTTATCTAGAAAAATACTATCAAAAATTACCAGGCTTCTGGGCAAAATACTTTAGAGAAGAGTATGAAAAAGAAGAAAAGAAAGGAGATACTCTTGGACAAAGAATATAATTCTTAAAAAATAGACTTGGTCAGCTTTGTATGTCACACAACATCCAAAGGAAAGCTAAAAGAATTAACACACAAATTTATTGTAAAGATTCTAACGCATCTACTCAATGGGGATGTGATAGACCTTACAAAAGGAAAAAACAATCCAAAAAAGGATTAATTAAAAGAAAAAACTTCTCTAAACAGAAGTATGTACCTAGAAAAAAATACTATAAAAGAAAAAGAGATTTTTCAAAAACTACAGATAAATGCAAGTGTTACAATTGTGGCGAAGAAGGCCATAAAAGTTACGAATGTAATAAGAAAAGAGTAAAAATCTCAAAAATTGATAGAAAAGATATCGATTCGGATTTAGAATCGGTAAAATCTATTAATAGTGATGATTTCTTTGATGAAATCTATGAAGAAAATTCTACTAGTTCATTTTCTTTCTTTTCTTTTCTGGAATTTTTCTCAGAATTTGTTCTATCATTGGTTTTGTTAACAGGTTAAGTTTATGTTTTCCTGTTGTTTGGGTAATTTCTATTACCTTTTCAATTTCTTGATATTCGTGATAAGAGATTTTATCTCTTGCAAACATTCTTTGCATTCTACTTAGTAGATTATCTTCTATTTTAAGATTTAATTTTAATCCTTGAATTTTTCTGAATGTTTCTCCGTCAAAGGTTGCTTTTAATGCATATCCTCTGTGGTCTTCTTCAGTTTCAAGAATTTGAACTGAATCATCACTTCTTTGATTGTCATCAATCTTTTCATCATCAATTTTTTCTTTTGATTTTTGTTTTTCAAGGAATTTTTGGATTAAATGTTCATCCATACTTCCTTTTTGATAAGTGTTTCCACTTGCTAGTTTTTTTGATAACAAATCTTTAACGTATTTTTGACTAATTTTTTTGTCAAATTGATCAGTTTTTTCTATAATTCTTGTAATTCTTCCTGGAAGCAAAAGGAAATACTTATTTTTCAAAATTTGACTGCAAAAGCGGATTTTGGCAAATAAAACTAGAGGAAAACTCGATACAGTTAACTGCTTTTAGTACTCCAAATGGACATTATGAGTGGTTGGTCATGCCTTTTGGGCTAAAAAATGCACCACAAATTTTCCAAAGAAAAATGGATAAAATATTTTCTGAAAAAGGATTTCTCATCGTCTATATAGATGATATTCTAATATGTTCTAAAACATATGAAGAGCATTTAAAACATTTAAAAGAATTTTCAGAAATCTGTTTAAAAATTTTCTAAGATGGTTTTTCTTCTCGGAAAATGTAGTCTGCCTCTTTAGTATGAGCTTCCTCTCCTTTTATAGATGTAAGGAGGGACTTATTACAAAAAGAAATTGTTTAAGGACTTCCTTAAACTCTTACATATTTATCTTCTCAGTCCTTGCTTTTGAAGATTCCTTGAGATAAGATAATGGGCTTTCCATTGTCCTCTTCTGAATAATTGGCCGACATGTGGGCCCTTCTTTTTGTCTTTTGAAAAAGAAAAGGTTTTCTTTTCTTTAATGCTCTATGACGTAAGTGCTTACGTCTTTTTATTTGTCTTCTTCATGCTACATCATGTATGGGTACATGATCATGGTCCAACATCTTGCATGCCAGCTTCCATGTTTCTTCTGTAGCTCCTAGCCTGTGGAGCTCTATGTCCAATATTCTCTCTTTGAGTTCTCCATTTTTCTTTGGAAAATTTGTGGTGCATTTTTTAGCCCAAAAGGCATGACCAACCACTCATAATGTCCATTTGGAGTACTAAAATATTTTTTGCTGTATTTTACAGGGTTGCGGAATTGTTTTTAAAATAGTTAAGCAGTTAAAATTCTGCTTTTACTTAGTATTGAAAGAGCATTTTTATATTCAAAATACTCTTGAATTCTAAACATTTTCATTTCATGTATCGAAAAAATTAATGCATCATAATGATGACTGGTATTTCGATATACTTGTTCCATCTCTGAAATTGCTCTATCCATATGGAATAAAGCTTTCTTATGCTTCCATGGCCGCTTTCTTATGCTTCCATGGCCGCTTTATTCTATCCATATGGAATAAAGCTTTCTTATTCTTCCTTCTCTTTCGATATACTTGTTCCATCTCTGAAATTGCTCTATCCATATGGAATAAAGCTTTCTTATGCTTCCAGGCTCTTTTTTTTATAGCGATATAATGTCTTTGAAAATTTTTCATGATAAAATTTAAAGTTTATATAAAAATGCCTTGGCATGATATGCAAATAGCATGATCAATGTTGTCATATATTTTTAAATGATATATATATATATATATATATATCATTTAAAAAATATATAAAAAGTATTATAAATTGTAATAATTAACCGCTTTATTTTTTTTATATCATATAACTAATTTGATTTACACTCCAAAATTCATAGTTGTGACATAATTTAGACATTAATTCTTCATTACTTAATATATGTAATTATATCAATGACATATAAATTGAAATAAAAAAATTACATATTTTATTTGAAAATCACGTAATAGTACTATAAGGTATAATAATTAACAACTTAACATATTTTAAAATTTTAGTTGACTCTCCAAATTCCATATGTCTCATGTAATTGAGACAGAGAAAAATATATATTGGTTTAAAATTAATAAAAATATTATAAATTATAATAATTAACAACTTAAAATTTTAAAAAAAAATCCTTTAAAAAAATTTAGTTGGCTCTCCAAATTCAATCGGTATTACAATAATTAAAACATAGAAATTAACATAGAGTGGACTCCTGCTGACATTTATGTTTCCTTTTTTTTAATTTTTTCTTTTATACTTTATATAAATAAATTTTTTATGTAAAAAGTATTATAAATCATAATAATTAATAGCTTAAAATATTTGAAAACATATAAAAAGTTTTTGTTAACTTTCAAAATTTCATCTATACCACATAAATTGGGAGAAATATAGATATATAAATATTCTAAGTTGCTAATTATTGTGAGTTATAGTACGTTTTATGTAATTTTCATATATATTACTCACTTTGTCTTGATTTATGTGATACAAATGAAATTTCAAAAGTCAATGAATTTTTTATAAGTTTTTTTTTTTATATTAACTTGTTAATTATTGTGATTTATAACATATTTACGTAAAACATACTCTAAATAAAAATAATTAGCAACTTAAAATATATAAAAACATACTAAAAAATTAATTACCTTCAAATTTCATATGTACCACATAAATTAAAACAGAAATAATAACATATATTCGGCCCCCTACTGGCACGGGATCCCATATCTAGTATATATATATGAGCTAAAAGAAATTGTGAACATCAGTTCACGTGTGCCCCACGATTTATTTTGTACAATAAATTCTAGTTTAGCTTGAAAACAAATTTAATTACGTGATAAACTGACAAAACTAGCCGGCTAGTTGATTATATTTTTCCGTTCAGTGCTCGATATTTATAATAGTGTTCAAATAAACTTATTAAGTACATTACAAGATTTTTTTAGGAGCGGCACTTCTAATTGTTTTTTTTCTATTTTCAAAAACTCAAATTTAAATTTTCTCATTAAGAATTAAAAAATAATAATCAACCAGTTCATTACTATCTATATTAATGTCTACCTATATATTTGACTAGTTTAACTATCACTCATTTAACATAATAAATTTATTTTTTCTTTATTTGTTCTAGCTATATGTTTATAGAAAATTATTCTTTACTTTTCAAGTAATGTCCTACTAAAAAAAATAATTATACATATGTCGCTAATTTGTTACTGCCTCCGTCCACTTTTAATTGTCATAGTTTCCTTTTTTAGAGTCAAACGATAAGAACTTTGACTAACATTTTACGATGTATTTTTTCATCATATTGATATGCAAAAATTGAAATTTATAGTACTTTTCGTATAGTTTTTGAATATCTAATTTTTTTTAAATTTAAAATATCGAATTAATGTAATCTAATTTAACTTTAAAAATTAGTCAAATTAACTTTCGAAAAGCGCAACATGACAATTAAAAGTGGACAGAGGAAGTATTAAATACCCTCTTGCTAAGATAACATTTCGATAATTTATCGTTACTTCATTACTAAATAGAATCAGTAACCAAATTTTTAATGGACGTCAGTATCATAATTAACATAAAATAATGTTTAACAAGATCTTGAAAGGATTTGAGGATTTCAAGCTTACCTAAGTCATTAATATTGTTCTTTAATTTGTTTGAATATCTAAAATCAAGTTTGAATATTTTTAGACTTTGTCCCATTGGCAATATATAATTATAATATATGTTCATAATTTAGAAGTCATACAACCATAGACTTATTATTATACAACTAGAAACTTATACTAATAATTAAGTATATATGAAACATTACAAAATTTAATGCATGAAAGTGATTGCTGATATGTTTAGCCGTTAGCTAAAGATCGAGACGAATTTAATATTTAAATTTTATCAGTTTGATGTGCTTTGATATGTTCAATCAACTATATAAATAAAAAAATAATTATAATTAAACAAAAAATAAATAGACTTAATTAATTTAATTTGCTTTTAATAAAAAATTGAACCAAATTAAATATCGATCATTACTATCTGTGTTATGTAAGAATTATTTAACAATAATAGAGGCAAATTTATAGTCCAGGTCAAATATATTTTAGATAGACGTGGCAAGTTGCAATATTACATCGCATTCATCTATAGTCGATGCTAAATAATAATAATAATAATAATAATAATAATAATGAAAGTTTTGTAATGTTAGTCGTTTTGAATGAATTGTTGTCTTTTTTTCATCTTTTGAATGATTTTTTAAAAAAAAATTGTGTATACTTAATAACCGAAGCGAACATAATAATAACCAAAACAATAAATATATATTATATTTAGTTTACATTAAATATACATCCTATGCATCTTCACTAAAACCCTAAGACATCCTACATCAAAGGCGGAGCCAAGATTGGAAGCTTGGGGATTCTAAATTAATTTTGTTTGAGGGTTCACATAATAATATACATATATTTATTTAATTTTCTAATACAAATATAGGATCTACGAAAAAACTAGTAAATTCGTCTGAACCATTAACCCTACCTAGCTCCTCCTCTAATGAGAGTTACTATGCATCACAAATAATCTAAAATTGAAACACTTTAGTATATGTGAAGAAATCATAATTAATATAAATACTATTTTTATAATATTCCTCAATAAATTCACAGTCGCTATTTTTCGGATCGAATGAACCTCCTCCTATGCAGATATTCATGAGACGCAACACGAACAATAATTTAATTAATTAAGCAATCTCTTTAGTCTTTGGTCAAGGGAAAATGACTATGTTTGATTTAGTCAACAGGTTGATTTCTTATTTTGGCTATTTCCAATTTTGAACTATGATCAATACAAGTAGTGCACAAGCAATCATAAAAATCGTAAATTACTGAGAAATTTATGCTATAAAATATAATTTTTTATTTAATTTTTCATCAAATCGGTTCACTTAAAATCGTATAGTGAAAAATATATTTTTATAGAAATAGTGGGAAACTTCTTAAATTTTTTTCATAATTTCTTTTTTTTTTTTACTGATTCAATCAAAATATATATTTATGAAAAGAGTTACTAAACATTTTTTTAATAGGTAAAAATAGAGTATTTTTTTAATAGTAGTACATTTTAATGATGTGTTTTGAGGTTCTTTGTAGTTTGTACCATATCATATTCAAACTATATAGTACCATCAACATTAACAAACTATATGATTAAAAAATTAGCACATAAAAATATATAATCTTAGGTTGATTTTGAACTATATATGTAAGGTAGTACGAGTAGAAGAATTGATAATATGATATTGTAAAGATTGCATACACTACAAATGTATTTTAAAATCTTACAACATATTACTTGTCTTATTTCATGTTATTAATTTCACTTATTACCAAAAAGAAAAGAAAAAACACTAACACTACAATCAGTAAACACCTCCCACATATTGGCGGAAAAAATAATAATTAATGCACATAAAAATAATAAATGTTGAATTAACAATTAGTGACTTAGTAGTACAGATATTAACAGAAGAATTAAACAAAAATGGAGGCAATTTTATAATATAGGTCAAATATAATGAACAGTATTTTTTATAGACTAGACACTTAGACATTTTGCAAGTTGTAATGTTACATCATATTCATCCATAGCCGACGCTAAAAACAAATTTTATTTTGACATGGAATTTAAGAAAAAAAATAAGAAATTTAAAATTTGTGATCTAAAATAAAATTTATTAATCTATTTGATTATAAATTATTTCATTAATTAAGGTTTAAAACTTAATTATTAGTAGTAAAAATAAAAATATATCATTTTTATCGAATCAGAAATAAATAAAAAAATATCACATAAATTTAGATATAATCATTTTAAGACAAGTTGCTCAAGCTTGTCACCTTTCTCTCTATATATATAGATGCAAACAATTATCTAAGTACTATTTCATGTTATAAGACAAACTTGCAATATAAAAATAAAATAAAAAATGGATTCCTATTCATATGTTATTTCTTCTTTTTCTTCTTCTTCTAATAATTCCTCTTCAACATATCCACAACAAGAACAAAAGAAAAATAAAAAATTAGCCTCATATCATTCCTCACTTCATGGAGTTAGAAGGCTCCCATTAAAACCAATGACTAAACTACCAATTGCACCTTTGCCACCAACACCTCCTAAAATATATAGAGTTGAACCTAATGATTTCAAGGATGTTGTCCAAATGCTCACTTCATCTCCCGAGTTTCAATCTGTCTCTAATAATTCTATCTCTCGTTCTGATTCTGGTTCTGGTTTTGGCTCTGGCTCTGGCTCTAGTTCTTTTAATTCGAGGCGTTTACAGGATATTGCTCCTCCTCCACTTGATCTCTCACCAGTTTCATTACAAAGAAGTAACAACAACAACAACAATAATAATGATGATGTTCTTGCACAATGGCGCGAGTTCCTTCTTCCTTCTTCTTCTACAAACAACCAATTTGAGATGTGTGTTGATTCAACAACGTTTGAAGCACGAGAAAGATCACATATAACGCCTCGGATCCCATCAGAAAATTATTTTGGATCGTGTAGTCCCTTGGCTAATTTTCCTCTATCGCCTGCTTCTTTTGCATGGTGTTCTTCTATTCTTTTTAGCCCGGGTACACTTACTTCACCAAGCGCGGTTCAAATCATATAAGTGTTTGTAACTTATGATTATTTCTTTATGTTTATTACTTGTGGGTTGATCAAGAATTTGAATTGGAATATCTAAATGGGAGATATCACAATTCAAATACTTGATGAAGTTGCTTTTTTTTCTTTTTCGTTAAGATGTTTTGCATTTCCTAAATTTATGTTAATTTGTAATTTGTTAAGTACTTCACATTTCCTAAATTTATGTTAATTTGTAATTTGTTAAGTACTTCACTATTTTCTTCAATTGGGTTAACATGTGAAAGAGACAAATTAAGGGTGGCGAAAGTAGCCCATGAAAAAATTGACATCTCTAACCCAATCAAGTTTGGGCATGTCAATGACATGCTCAATTTGTTTGATCCGTCCAATTCAACTCATCCAGAGTCGAGACGCACCCAAACTTAAATTATAAATATATTTTTTAAAATAAATACTTTTTTGTTTGTTAGTTCATTTCAATCTAAATAACTTTTTAACGAATCATTAGATCGCTTTTTGTCGTTTAACCCATTTTAACTCACTAGATTTGACACTCCTTAAACAACACAAGAACTTAGAGAAAAGGCAATATATGGGCATAGGTAAAATGTGGCAAGAGTGAATGCAAACTAATAGGTTTACACAATCAAGTGAGTGCCACTAAATTGTGAGGTTTAGGCAAATTTTATACTTATTGAGCACACTAATTATAGCAGAAAAAAATTAAATCCACGTAAGGAAAATTTAAATAATATTTTATGGGTATGTACTAAAGTTTTAGATTTAAAAATTATAACAATAAACATCTGACTTCAAAAATTCATGTGCAAATATTTAGAGCTTAAGCATAAATGTTTGAAGTTCATTACACACATCTAAAATAAGATGAGACATGATACAATAATTCATGTTTGTCCAACTTATATTGAGTGAATCGATTTAATGTAGAGATTACCCACTGCTTATTCATATACCATAGTTCAATTATCATAAATGTTAAATGAGTAACTCAAAATGAATAATATCAAATCAACGTGTAGTTCGTTAACTAAGATAAAAAATAAAGATGTCATGAGCAAATTCAAATGAGTACCCATAACCCCAAAAGTAACACAAGTCAGACTAAACTTTAGCTTAAAATGTCAAAAGTAGATCTTAGCAAATCATATCAAATTTTAGACAAAATAATATTCACAATATCGCACTTTCAATAAAAATACCCTACATCTATCTATCGTAAATATTCAACTTCAATCGCATAGGCCCTCCAGCCCAATCTGTCATGGGCTTCTTATCTTGTTATTGGGCCTATTTACAAACAGTCCACCTCATGAACATTTTCAGGCCAGCTATCCCTCAAGCCACGGGATCCATCTTTTGTATAACCCAATACAATTAGTGGCCGATGTGAAATCAAATTTAGTCGAACTCAATGAGTGTGAGTTTATGGGTAAAATTTATAACATTTGTAATTAATAATTAATATGAATTTGTAACTTTTATAATACAATAGTGTAACATAAATAACGAAGTTTGAATTTTTATCTAGATCAAAAATAGAGCTTTTTTTTTTTTAATAAATTCCTTGATCCTGTCTAACTCCGCGCTTAGACGGTAAGCTAGAAACTTCTACTCTTATCCACCCACCTCGAATCATGAACCATATCCTACATATTAAGCTTTCTCCTTACACATTACAAGTACACCTCTCAAATGCTACGTGTCAAACACCCACAACACTATCCACGTGTCACTTCATAACTCTCCTTTCCTCCACGTGTTCAATCCAATTTTCTTAACCACCTCAACATAAATACCATACCCCAATTCCTTCCCATTCATCACACTCTTTAAATCCCAAAAGTGCAAAAAAACAAAAAAAAAATTATTGAGATATTACCAGTGTTTTATTATTTTAGAAAAAAAAAAATGGAATCAAGGCAAGTCGTGAAAGAAGAAAGAGTAGAAGTCGCTGCAAAAATAGCAGCAGATGAACTTAGTGATGTGAATAAAGAACGAAGGGATGAAAGTCAAAGAGATGTTGAACAACAGAAACCCGGTGTTATTGGCAGTATAATCAAATCCGTTCAAGGTACACTTGGTCACGCTAAAGACGCCGTCACTGGAAAAGCCCACGAAACCGCCGAAGTCGCCAGTGACACTGCTGATATAGCGGCGGAAAATGCAAGACGGTGTAAAGACGCCGCATCTGATAAAATGGGCGAGTATGCTGATTATGCGGAGGATAAGGGTAAGGCCACTAAAACATCTGTTTTAGATAAAGCACAACAAGTTAAAAATAAAGCAGGGGAGTATACAGATTCCGCTGCAGACAAGGCGAAGCAAACGAAGGATTATGCAGCGGAGAAGGCGAAGGAGGCAAAGGATACAACAGTAGATAAGGCCAAAGAAGCAAAAGAGAGTGCAACTCGTAAAGCAACAGAGTACGAGGAGTATGCAGAGGATAAAGCTAAGGAAGCTAAGGATGTGACGAAGCAGAAAACCGGAGAGTATAAGGATTATACGGCTGAAAAGGCGAAAGAAGGGAAAGATACTACAATAGGGAAATTGGCTGAGCTGAAGGATAGTGCGGCTGACGCCGCTAGGCGGGCGATGGATATGCTTACGGGTAAAAAGGAGGAAGCTGAGCAGAAGGTGGAGGAAACGGCTGAAGCGGTGAAACAGAAAGATGATGAGACGGCTGGAGCGGCTAAACAAAAGGCAAGTGAAACGGCGGGAGCGGCTAAGCATAAGGCGGATGAGACGGCGGGAGCTGCTAAGGTTAGCCGTTTATAGCCATCTTGCTTAGTTTACTTATAAAAATTTAGAATAAGAATGAAATAATACATGGCGCTTTGTTGTAGATTTTTTGGATGCCATTAATAACATGTTGCAACAAATTTCGAGTAATCGATCTTGTCTTATTTTCAAGTCATGATTAATAGCAATATTCGCCTCTATGTGGGTAGCTTTTCTGTATATTCTATATTTGTACTAGAAAATTAATTAAATATATATGTATATTAATTTGTGAACCTTGACAAAATTGATTGACGTTAATAACGAAATTTAGAACCTCAAACTCTTAATTCTGGCTTCGCCTCTGATTTGCGATTGCGCAATGTGAACCCATTGGCTATATATTTTATCGTCTTGGATAAAAAAGATGAATGGTATTAATAGTCTCAATTGCAGGAAAAGTATCATGAGAGTGAAGAAGAAACAAGAGGAAAAATGGATGAAATGAAAATGCACGAAGGTGACGATGATCATGATAGAAAAGTTGCTACCGGTGGTATTTTCGGTGCGCTTGGAAGCATATTAGCATCGAAACATACCACCGATGAGACAACTACAGGAGGAGGATCGAAGATCGTGGTGGATGTGGACGATACTCGGGCAGGTAAGACTGCAACGACGTTGAAACAGGCCGATCAGATGACCGGCCAAACGTTCAACGACGTTGGGAGAATGGATGTTGAAGGGAGTATTGCTCAAGTTGAAGCTAAGGATTCAACTGGGAAAAATGTGAAAGTGAAGTACTAAATATATATCTTTCTTTCTTTCTTTCTTTTTGGCGATGTGTTTTGTGTAACTTTTGAATTTGGTTGTATTTTGTATTGTGTGTTTTGGTTTGTGTTAAGAAGTTAGTAAAATCATATTTCTGTATTGTTTCTTGTGATTATAGTACTTTTCAAGTACTCTAAATTTATTTATAGCAAACTATTAATTTAAAATAAATGTTATAATTCGTAACGGACATTTTGTCATTTGCTTCTAGAAATTTTGTTCGTCACTCTCCTTCGCCTTTTTATTTTATACAAACACAAATGCATAAATTGTGTTTTTATTTTTAAATTTATATATAAATATAAATATTTATATACTCCCTCTGTCCCAATTTATATGACTCACTTTCCTTTTTAGTCTGTCCCAAAAAGAATGACACATTTCTATTTTAAGTAACAATTTGCCTATGAAATGTCTTTTTTACCCTTAATGAAATGATTTACAACCACACAAATTTCTATCATTCATTTTGGACCACAAGTTTTAAAAGTCTTTCCATTTTT